>JTDE01001307.1:125182-163106 GCA_014338405.1 Paragonimus skrjabini miyazakii | reverse complement strand
GTGACGGCAGGTAGAGATGAAGACTGTCGGAAAACAGTTGGATACTTCTCGGCTAAGAAATTAAAAGAAGTTAATTTCGTGGTGATTTGATACACGGGACTGATTGATACCTTATCGGTAAAAATCCCGGTAACGGTCAGCTTTGTCGTTCGATCGACTAGACGGCGTTGTCTGGAGTCTACCAAAAGGTCGAAGTGCTGGAGAAGATCGATGCCGATTATCGCCATTTGGACGTCGGCGATCGTAAAGATCCAGCGAAAGGGCCTACGAAGACCTAGGTTGAGTGTGCGAAAGCGCTGACCAAACACTTTAATAGTGCTTCCATTGGCCACGCGAAGGTTAGATGTGATCGATCTGTTCAAGTCGTGGGTTTCAGGTGGAATCACGCTGACCTCGGCACCTGTGTCGATAAGATAGCGAATTCCCGACTCGTGATCTTTTAGAAAGAACAGATGACCAGGCGGACGGGCTACGTCGGTAGCCATGAGAATTTGGCTGCCCTGTTTGCTGACTGGACCAAAAGTGTAAGGCTGTCGGCATCGTCGGGCGTTGTTGCCAAATTGCTGGTGATACCAGCGGTGATCGGGATTAGCGTTCGGTGGCGGTTGATGAGGTTCACGCGACCCTGAGCAGCTATTATGTCGTCGAGTGAGAGTGGTCTAACGTGACCTCGAACGCTACGTCGTTGAGGCCTGAATTTGCTGGGTAAGGCTAGCTACTTGAGCAGTCAAAGTGGCAGTCGCACCCTGACTACTCAAAGCGAGTTGGGAAACAATGGTGCGTATGTTTCCCCAATCCGGTCGGCTGTGTCGGCTAAAATTGACAAGGTTGCAAACGGGTTTGCGCTAAAGATACTTTGCATATCCTTGGGCAAACGTTGGAGCCACATCTGTTTAAGAAGAGTTTCTTCTACCTGTATCGTACCTGCTAACCGTTGCATGTGACGAAGGAGATGCGATGGTTTACGTTCATCGAGCTCAGTCGCACTCAAAAGCTGAGAAATACGTTGGCGGCCTGACAAACCAACGCGCTTAATTACGGCTAATTTGAGTTGCTCATAAGGTTTCGTGGAGTCCGGTAACTCCAGAATATCGTCCACCTCGTCAATGACGTGAGGTGGCAGTGCCGCAACTACGTGGTGGAAACGGGTTGGTTCTGAACTAATTTGTCGTAACGCGAACGTGACTTCTAACTGGGCAAACCACGATTTAGGATTGTTCTGTCGAAATGGTGCGAATGGTACGGCTAGTGCACTGATCGAGGAGTCTGGCAAAACGTAGGTTTGAGCATCCATTACAGCGAAATTGGTAATGAATCAAGTCAAAACCGAGTATGAAAAATGCAAAACTAGTAACTCACTGTTATACCCGCGGGGGGAAGAAAGTATTCGAACAAGCTCACCTATTCGTCGTGAACCGAAGAAAAGATGCTGAAAGAAAAATGATTTGTAGTGAACCGAAACAAGAGATAATTCGAGCTCACCAATTTAGTGCACGGCGCACTAAGTCGTTTTCCCCAGGTACGAATTAACCAGACGCGAAATAGAAAAGTCCGTTGAGAGAAGAGACCAAATATTTATTACTCGAAATATACAATGGGTCTCTTATAGCGCTAGAAATGGCACCGACACGTAAGTTAACTAGAGAGGCTAGAGACCGGCCGTCGACAAGCGATTAACCCGGAAGTGTGTGACATACGTGTGCGTTCGGGTTCGCGCCGTAGTCACATGGTATGCAGACAAACAATCGGACAACATGCATCATGCGAACTTTCTTAATAGCCTAGGTACAATATGCATCTATGAGTTTTGGAACTATTTTATACATCATACCGCAGGCGGGAAAGTGAAATCTGCAGGTCGCTACAACATCCCTTATTATCAATACGTAGTCCCAACTGCCACAAACACAGTGGGTTTGTTTATCTTTGCACAAATTCATTCATTTTTCCATTCCGTTGAATACTCTCCCTCTTGCGATTCATAGTAGGTGATGCTTTTTCATCTGTTCAAAATGAATGAAATTATGTTCAGTTTCGACATGGCACATTCACGGTGTATACCAGCGGTTAAAAGTTATATGCGATTTGGTACGCACCTGCAAATCGTGCATTATCAAGTCTAGAGACTGGATTTCGTGCAGGCTCGGTTGAATAGTTTCTTCTATGAGAGAAGTATTAGTTGGAGGTTATTTCTTTCGCGTGAGCTAAATATGACGCGCAAGTTGCTTTATGCTATGCTGTTATAACTTCAGAATTGTCTGAGATATTCAAATTGCGGTACACGTTGAAAGTTGACGTGCTCGTCATGGTTTTAGTTTTGCACCAATGACATTGGTTGGTAGTCGTTGTCCAACATGCATGACTACAAAAACCATTCATTGTTTGAGGATCTATGAAGGTCTTTAGGTTTCTGATGGTATTCGGCTCACCAATCTGTATCATTAATTCAGATATATAGATTTGAGCACATTGTGTAACCTACAATTGTTGCTCTAAGTTGAAGTTTTCTCGTGACGTCTTCGTGTTTATGACGGGCTTCCGTGCAGTTTTGATTTATCCACAGGTTAATATTGATAGCTACCGTCAGCATATTTGGAAGATTCCTCAGTTCCGCGTCATTACATTTTTTCTACCTTTTGCCATTCACCTGTCTTCAACGAAGTACTCTTCAGCATCCAGCGCCTGGTGGGAATCGCTCTCCATGTGTAATACATTTTATAGACGTGCATCGCTATTGTTTCGGTCTCTCCATACCAGTATCAATCACTGTTAGACCTTCTTTAGTCGACTATGTTGTAGCGGTTGACAAACGGTTGCAATGCGTCATATTTAATCGATCTGCTCGTGACTGACAATGGGTATACCTAGCACCATGCTGCATTAGAGGTTCCCAATACCTTGTGTACATCAATTGCCTTAGGGAACGCGAACTGATTTTAGTTGGGCGCCTTCAACACAGTTGTCTAAAGCAGATTAAGTTTTCTGGAATTAGCTAACCACACTATATGTGCACTGCCTATAATATGGGAATGCATTAAAGGGTAAACCTTGGTTGTGTCAACCTGTACACCGCAAAATGCAAACCACATATCAAATGGGTGATAGTTCAGGAAAAACACTGGACGGATAACACACAGACACTTCAGGAGCCGTCAATTTCACAGAGTATCGAACAGTTTTGTCCAATAGAGTTTAGGAATTATCTAAGCAAATTCTTCTCGAGTTGACTCAACAAACTCAGCGAATATGGTTCCTCTAGTATACCAATTCAGAAGTTGCCAAAACTAGTTCGAGTTAACAACGAGCGTGCCTGCTCAGAAGCAAGGAGCACAATAGCAAATTAGTGTTCTTCTGGTAAACGTGAATATATTGTTTATTATGGGGAAGAAAAAAATGACGCACTTTGAGGAACTTCCTTTAGTGCTTTCTACTTAGGTGAATGGCCAGTACCAACGGAGGCAGGCAATGAGTTTGCAATAACGTTCGTAATAGGTTGTCGACCTTTTCATACTTCGCCTGAAAAAGATGCATTTGACGTACGCTGGCTGAAGGTGCCCTTAGGTGAATTCTGCTACATTTGAAGTACACGTGTAATATTGAATATCGTAGGCTATCTCCAATCTGACAAAAACCCCATATTTGTCGAGGATTAACTGTTTTCCTTTGATTACTCACCTTGAGAAGACCGTGGAGTAGTGCGTCGAGCAAATAAACATGAAAAATGGGAAAGCAAATGAGCGGATCATGGTAAATTTCTTCATAGTGAAATGTTTGCCAGGATTTGGAAGTTAAACATGTTGCCTTCGCCTCTTCAAACGTGTGATTCAAGCTACGCATGAGGCCATGGTTGCTACTGAGTCATAGAAAATTTGTTGAAAGATATATTGTGCGGCCGTAAACGTGGTCTGCCTAAGTGTATCGAGTATCTCACTTCATATCTCTTCCTAGACTGAGAAAAACAACGACAAGACAGTAGGTTCATTTGCAATCCACCAAAATTAAAACCCCGGAAATCATTAAATTTGTGTGGATAGTTCTTGTTAAAATGTCGTTCAAGAGAACAACAGTAGGCTTCCTCGTACACCAGTGAAACAATGTCGAGACATGTGTACATGTATTAGAGGTTAGAAGGGGCGAATAACCTCAAAACGGACATGCTTGACGCAAACATTAGGCATAACAAACATTCCACCTCTAGTTCTGAGGGGAAGAAGTATTTCGTTACGTTAATATGGTGAACATTGCCCAGTCCAGTCACGAACGTTTCAGCCGGACATATCGTTGGGTAACGTGCCCCGATTTGACACGTATGTGATAAACAATGGATATGTTTCAGAGCAGTGAACTGATGCGCACGAAGAATGAGCAATCAAAGTTTAGTAGTTAACATGTCACATGCACCTGAGGAGTCGATCTGAGGTACAGGTTAGTGAAGTCGTTACAGGGAGCAATTTTTGCGAATTTGGCGTAGTTTTGCATCATTCACCTGAGAGTTCGCGAAGACGAGTTGGTCGACGATACCCGTGGATATTCAGTTGATATTCGACCGTACCAAGACTTCAACAGAGTAAGTGTTCCAGTGGTGGACGTTGCGAATGAAAGTAGTCAACAGGGAACCGAAATCTAGATGTTCAGTTCTATCTGGAAGAACCGGTTGGGATGAGAACGAGAGACAAACAGAAGAATTCAGTAATCCTTAAAACCGGTTAAGTAGCGACCCTACAAAGGTTATAATATATGTTTGATGGCAAGATGACTGGCCAACAGCACGCCAGCAATGGCACCATTGCACGCTTGCGCTGATGGGAGTTTTTGGGAGCGAAAGAAGGGGGTGTATTTTGCCATTCACTTTCTGTAGTAGAACGGTACCAACTGTTGACTTGGATGTATCAATATATAAAATGAGCGCCCATCGTTCACTTATCTCTAAACGAGATAACGCAACCCCTTGGTGTAAGACCTCTTTGGCTGTAAAAGCTGAAGCGTTGGCTTTGGTGCGTGAAACGAAGCGCCTCAAAATGACGCTCAGCAGGTTCGTGGTGGGTCATAAAAGCCTTCAAAGCCGTGTAATGTAATTACAATAGTAAACAACACAATCCGAGAAATTCCTGAGGCTTCCTAAGGATTGTGGTTGGGAATAATCTCTGGAGACATCGTATTTTTCCAGAAAAGGTTGGGTGCTGCTACGGTCGATTCAATGTAATTCATCCTAGAAATCCACTTTGTGGGTTCCAGTGTCAAATCGCATTGAGTGGAGCGTTACAAGACACCCTCTAGTTTTCAGAAATGCTGTTAGGAGGTTACGGTGATCCAGCTAATGACGCTGTGCGTTATTTTATCCCATTCTGGAGCTGCGGATGGGGCACGATAAACGACTTCAACAGCGACTTGCGTTAAGCGAAATGTTCAAATATTTACCCACAGGGTCTCTTCAAGTGAAAAAAGAGCTAGGTCTCTGTTTACGACTGTGATTATTTCAGAAATTATATGGACTGCTACGCCATCACCTCTGCTAGCCAGCCGACCCTTGATAACAATATAACAAACAGCAAGTTCTCTCTCCTGGTCGGATATGGCCGGTGTTTGCCATCTTTCCACTACACCCACGACCTTGGGCTTCTTTGAGTCGACAAACTGTCTCAGTTTCTGCGCTTTGCTTTTTTTACAGAAAGAACTTTAGTGAACATATAGTACCAGCTAGATACATGTACCGGATTACCCAAGCTTGGGGGTAATGTCTGTCTTCAAATAGGTAACGGGTACTGCCTGGGTTGGGCTGACCCTTTTTGAGTTTTTGGGTGTGCAGGAGGTGGTGGGTTATTGGTGATATCCGGTATCTTACCATCTTGATCACACTTGCTGCCATGGGAGGGATATTAGTGACAAGCGCGCCACGTCCGAACCTTGGTCTATTCGTTTGAAGTCGGAGCTTAGGTTGGAAGTGGTTTTTAACGTGCATCATCCCTAAAGCGTAGTGGACAACATACCCCTTGTGAGGGGGGAACTCGCAATAACCTGCCGGCTGAGACAGAGTACAAGTGTACCGGGCGCAAAAGGCGTTGAATCGACCATGATCCACATCCACCTACGTCCTGGTTTAGTTCGGTTCGAATAAACTTCACCGGTCATTGTCGTGCTTGTGCGCAGGTAACGCATCCGCATCCCTGATTTGCCCTACGCCATGTACAAACAAACTGCACGCTCGATCGCAGTAGGAACTTTAGAGGTTGCGATATGCTGTTCATCAAATTTCCCTGGCCATCCAAGGAAGTCAGATTTTACCCTCAGGCATGAATCATTGATTTTTGGCCAGGGGAACGCTGCTAAGAAAACCACATCGACCTCTTCCATCTGGCCAAACGTGACAGGGATTAGTCAAAGGCGTCCGTCTTGTTGAGATGTGCGAAGTCTGCACGGCGTGGGCTCAACTTCCACGCCAGGTTTAAGTAAACCGCAAAGGTCTCAATTACAGCTGATCATCCGCTTCCTTCTGGTTGAGCGACGTTCTTCCGCCTTCTGCAGCGTTATATATAGTGAGAATATGTTTAGCGAACTCTGGAAGGGAATACGCCTAGGCATGTTTGTGTCGTGTGTTCTGAGTCGGCGGCAGCTGTTTGATTATGGCATTCGACCAAAATCTTACAGCTTCCCTGGATCATGCCAATGGGCGACTCGGACGCACCAACTTGCTGAGACACAGTGACAATGCACTTACCACGCTTCCGCTTAGTTTGTTCTGCCGAAGCTGGTTTACTGGCTAGTAAAGGGGGTGGGAAGCTTTGGCTTTGTGTAGCAAGGGTAAGGTCAGCTAGCGCTGGCGTTCCGGGGATGCATGTTGTAGATAGCGAGGAACGGACTGAACAGCTTGTTTTGTATTTGTCCTGAGTGCTCATTCGGGATAAATGTTGGCTGTTCAAGCAAAGCTCAGTCCAAGCGCAGCGTCTTTCGATAGGCCAAATCTAAAACAGTCGCGTCTGTAAGTAACGACCGTCTATAATTTCCGAGCAAGCTGGGCAACCGATTCAGATCCAAAACGGAAGACGGTCGCATTGGCGGGGTTACCAACAATAAAGTGCTGAGTCACCAGAAAATTAGTATAAGCTAACTGGAATAAAACAAAAACAAACCTCGATATTGAATCCACCAAATGTGCAAGTTCCGAAACTGACGGTTCACGTGAATATGGTCAAATGAAAAAAGTCGCGTAATGGCAGAGCAATCAAGCGCAAACGAAACCAGGCACATATAAACAACGGTTCAGCAGTGGGAAGTAAGGAAGAAAAACCACACGAGAACAAGTTTCCACAGGTGCGGAATGTCGAGATTCAGCGGCACATTGAGATGAACCTTCGTGGGAGAAATGGTTCATTGCGCGCGTAACTTGAATGGTTTTGTCAGTCTTTACAGAAAGGGCCCGCAACGATTATCAAAAAGACTACAAATGTAAGAAGAGAAGAAGAATCGTGGAATAAATAAAGACAGGGTGAGTGGCCATCGACTCTTCACGAAGCATATAGCAATCGTAAAACATTAAACGCAAGCGGTTACTTTAACAAAGGTCCTCGGATCCGGCATGGTTTTTCGACACTCAGTGTGCTGTGAGTTGAGTGTGCGTTGTGAAGAGATTCCTTTTCACCTGAGCTTTACCCGCTGGCGACGCCATTATCTACCGCCTCTTCGAGGAGACATATAGAACTTATGTCCCCTCCTAGTCGTGCCACTGTGTGTCCTCAGGTGCACTTCGCGGACGCGATTGTCGACACCCTTCGGTGCCTTACCTTCCACGGCCTTCGGCCACAAGCCTGCTGGTTGGGGGCCTCTGATCAGTGGGACAAAGTCATGAACCTTCACGTTCCGCCCAACCTACGTCCAATTATGGTACGCCTGGATTGAGGGCAGGTACTCTGTTATCCAACGTCTCCAAAGTACTCTAACCAGGTGCTGAGGTTGCTTTCACCTTTCCATGTACCTTTCTTGCAGCGTGGTATGAGTATATGGCTAACCTGGGTTTGGTTTTGAGAGAAAGGAATTGTTGGGCCCTAGCACCGGTATACCGTACGGACCATGGTTGACCGGAACTAAATGGCTGTCATTCAAAATTCTCTCGACCTGAAGTAAGTAAGTGTAGAGAGCCTTGTTCAGCACCACCCGTTGCTTTACAACGGCCCGCATCACCCGTCGAACTCTACGAGTCACGCGCTCCCATGTTCCACCTCAATGATAACTGGCGGGAGGATTAAAGGACCAATCGTGCCCCGTCGGCCATCAGAGCTTTATGTACAGTTCTCACTAGAGGTCCTCCGCTGCTCTAGTCAAACGATGACACCACATGCCAAATCTAGTTCTAGTTTGCGTAAGGGACCCAGGATAATGGAACATTGCCGACCAGCCTTCATACAAACGAAATGGTTCTCGAAGCGTATTAACCATAATCTCGCACGGAGTAAGGCCTACCAGTGTGTATTATGTGAAACGAGCTTCACGTTTCTTTGGGTGTAACTGACGCTGGCTACTGTCAGCACCTTCCTCAATTCCGGATCCTCAGCTCGAAGCTGCTCGAGCAGCTTGCCGGGTGGCCACGAATTCGCAATTCCCCACGGAGAGGTAGGACTATTTAGCCAAGTGCATTTCTTGAGAACGAGTAGTGAAGGTTTCTCAAGAAGCTTTATTCGCCGGGTATAACTCGGACGGAATGTGTCGCCATTGACAACCCTATGTATAGTAACGAAGTACTTGAACACGGCTGGCCATAAATGTGACAAAGTGGCAAGATGTGTTTCTCATGTACACTAGTGCGATGACGAAGTCTGTTCAAGGTCCGACGTTTGAGGTTAGTTCGAGTTCGCTTATTATAAACCTTATAAGTTTGGCGGCCAATAACGTGGATGTAAGTCTCAACCCCGAGACAGACAAGGACCTTCGGTGACTACGGTCACCTTGGTCCAGTGTCGTTGGCACCGATGTCCATTCACTCGGTGATATATCTACCAGCACACCAATTGTGCTAGATGTCTAATTCACCTGTTTAGATTCACCCATGAGGAGCATTCCGCCTGAGTCAGACGCTGCACGTCTGACATCCTCAAGTCTATCTACTGCTACCAAGCAATCGTCAATGTAAAAATTCCCGTCCTCAATTTGACTGGTTAGCTTGATAAACCGACGCCAATTTTCGATTACAGACGTCTTGAGCACACATGACGCGCAAAGGGGCAAAGATGTCTCCCCGAAATGATGGAGCATGATATCATACGTGTCTGGTGAGCCAGACATTGATTCATCGGCCAAACAAAAAATGCTCAGGACCCACCTGTCTCTTTCAGGAACCTTCACTTTCCTTCTAAACATGAGGATAAGGCTATCAAACCCATTCGGAATCTTAACAATGCAACAAGACTGCTGGATGATTTGTCTTTTTAATTTGCCACGCAACTGAATATCATTCACACTTATCCTGCTTATTAGACTTCACCGCCGGATGATGTGATTGGTACCACCGGCGGAGGGTATTATCCTCACTGGTGCCATATCTCGGTATATAACCTTTGGTCACATGTGGCTTAATAATCTCTTTGTATTTGCGTGCTAATCTGGTGTCGTGGTAAAGTCCCTTACCCGGTAAATTCAGACATTTCTGAGCAATCCATTGGTATCAAAATGGTTTACATTTTCAAACTGCCACAGCAATCAAATTTCATACCTACTATCCCTGAACGTTGCAGTAGACTCTATAATACGCGTAGCCCGTTGATCATTACGGGAGTTAATCACCCCATCAGACAATTTGCACTTGACAAACTCCATGTCGAACATGCGTTGAACCTACCGTACTAGATCAGTGTCGTTTAAACCGTGAACTTCAGCCTTACTGCTTGTTGGTGGTGGCACGTGGCCTTGCAAAGTCCAGCGCAAAATGATCTTTACGGTTTACGGTTGATGTCTGCCCTTGCACGCTGATCTACTACCAAACGTGCCTCCGGTACATCGCAGCCTATTAATGAGCCGACCTTATCTTACCCCTACGATACAGTATGCAGACCGGCCAACTAAGGCTTACGCTCAACGTCCTTCTCGGGTATGGTTGCCCCCCGTTCAGTCAAAAGACCCTTGAGGGTAGAGGCCTTGTCAACCCTGGTCCTACTTCCACCATCCAAAGACTTAACTTCCAGACTCAACTCTTGAAATTTAGTTGTATCCGTCTTATTTAACGTATGAATGCTGGGCGTTCGCCCGCATGCTGGTAGCCCTTATCGTTCAGCTGGGGACTTATCTATGAGTGTGGTTTCAAAGCCGCCTTCTAGAATGGCGTACGTTTTAGTGGTGCCGAGTTACCTAAACAATTTGACAGGCACGCAGCCAAGACGTTCCCTTCTATCATGCGAAGAGGTGGCTTTGCAGCCTGATTCCTACACGTGGCGTTCACATCCCGAAAACGCCGGGTCCGCGTGCATCAGGATATGAGATCGCCCTCTACATATGGACCATGAACACTGTACACGGGCTCTGCAATGCTTAGCTGTGTGGTTTGGCAACAGACAAACAAAGTATCGCTTACACTTCCTTAAAACCACACGTCTCCCTAATGACACGCTTTCAAATCGCCGGTACGTCGACACATCATGCTCATCACCACATACTGCACATTGGTGTTGCTCATTTACCATTCGGATGACAATTGACACACGAAGTGATACTTGAGAATCCTTGCGAATGCGCGGTCTCACTCCCACTGATGCAGCCCTGGACCGATCTTGCGATGAGATGACCATGCAATTTACTAGGAGCGGATATTAATCTCTCTGTAAACTCAAGCAAATCGTCGTAAGAAGGCACCCAACCAGCGTTCACCTGTCTCTGCCCGCTTCTTTAGCATGGGGCGACGAAGTCTACCCACTATACGCAAACGGTTGATTGGGCAACTTAACTTGGGTAGATGGTTCAGTTGGGACAACGTCAACTGGCATCCTTTCATCTGCGTGGCTAAACGTTGAAGGCCCCCAGTGTCTCTCATGCCGAGCCGCGTGCCATCGGCAACGTCTTTGTTGGCGGCCTGCATAATTCCACGAGGCCCTCCAGGTCGTTGCTTCAATATGTTGGCTGCCTCGTTAAATCATACTTTGCTAGGCAGCAATACTCAGTGTTTAAAAGCTACCTTAGCTCAACCCTTACAATAATAAATCCGGTATGTAAACTTCTGTCCATCGTCATTTAATCTGTGGACCATATTATGTCCAAAATTTGGCGTAAAGCTATGGAGTTTCAAGGGCTCGATTTGGGCAAGCCCACACTGATAACTGAATTTCGCACATATTGCTCATGGAACCAATAAGTATGAGGTCTATATGACAAGCTAGACGGGAGAACACGTGCACCCGTCGTCCCAGATGGTTCCTCAGCCCTCCTGATCACACGTCTTTTCTTTGGCCTCTTGCGAAATTCTAGCAGTGAACTCATAAACTTCAGCTCCTTTTACTTTAGACGCATTACTTCGTCAAGAGGCCTGTTGTCCACCACCGAATGTCTTTCAGGTTAGCAGCGAGTTGTTACTGGGGGAAGGTTAGGCATTGTTGATACACACTCCGTCTTCTTCGATGGGGCTGCCCCGTCCCTATAGCTAACCCTGGGCACGGTCCCTGCTTAGCTCAATGGGCCCCAAGCATGCCACAATCGTATGAATTAGCAGACAGTTTACCATTCCCAGACACTTCCGCGCTAAGGTTAAGGAAACTTCTAGAAATAATAGACACAGACAAAGAATGAACCGAGGCAGAAGTAGTGGAAACATTTAAAGAGGTTTTGATATCACTGCCGATGCGGGCCATCCGGGGAGCAGCGGTCAGTTGTTGGATATCAAGACCGGACCCATCTCCAACAGACAGGGGCATAGCAAGCACGCCCAACGACACAGATTTCCTCGGTGAAACTTAATGTTACTGGTAACCAAGAGGACGCTTCTATGTATTACATGTGTCAAACGGATAACCTCCAACCAATCTACACATGGCCTTGCTCTCCAAGAAGACGGATATATCAACTACTGTCGATCTCAGACGTCTAGTGGTTGCCTAAGCTGCGTTTAATCTATTCGCAACGTCTGTCGATAGGTTGGGTCTAGAACAGACACGTCTGCAAGCAACGGGCGTCCACGAATTCTGAGCCCGCTGAGCAACCGATTCGGATCAAAAGGGGAAGACGGTCATATTCGCAGGTTTCTTATCAATATTACGACCGTCTTCCGTCTTGGATCCGAAACAGTTACACAGCGGGCCCTTAATTTATAGACATTCGTTGCCTTCGGGCGCGACTGTTATCGATCCAGCTTATCGACAGGCGCTGCAAGTAGATTAAGCGCAGCTCGGACAACCTCTAAATTTTCGAGATTAATACTTGCGAAAAAATGGGCAACTGGGCGCCGCTCAGTAACAGGGAACGATTAAACGGAGTTGGGCACACTCGAACAAATGGTCACTGGTTGGGTAGGGGCAAGACTACTGATCGCGTATCGAGAAATGATCAGAATTAATAGTCGCCTAAGAGAAGATACAGGAGGAAAATATCTAATTTTGGCATTGAGAATGTCATATGGCTAAAACTGTAAAAATGCAAGGTAAAAGTTGGAAGTATCTGAGGTATGAATGAACAGGATTAATGAAGTTTATTCAATAAAGATAATAAATGGTAGGTTCACCTTTCAACGCTTATCGAACAAAGTTCGCCACTCTCAAAAATAATGCGAAACGCCCCAGTAATATCAAGCCTGCTGGCTGGCGCATCTAACAGCAAAGAATACTGGGAGTTATTAATGGGTGACCACTCTGTGCATGTGTCGGTTTGATGACCAATCCGTCCAGCAGATGGCCCATTTATAATAACTAGATCAAACAACGAGGGCGCCTGGCCAGAAGTGCGCTGCGTTCGAACGTCATCGTTTTGTATACTCTGAAAAAGAACCTGAGGAACAATCTTCGCGGTTCCAGTGAGAAAATGGTGAGCAGCTTGGGCACATTAACATCGCCCAACTAAGAAAAATAGAACGATGAAAGCACAGAACTTCTTCTCGGTATTTAGGGTATATGTCATTCTCAGGCAGGTTGCGTGCGGTTGAATGGCTTTCAAAGCCCAACAAATGTGGGTGTGGGCGGAGCGGTGCTAATCATAACCGGCAAACATTGAACTATTCAGCGAACAGAGACTCTGCAATAACTGTGGGTGTCGGGAGACTCTGAGTAATAATGATCCCATTCTTTCTTACAGGAGTCGGTGCGGTGCACGAAGTAGCTGGTCATGCCCAACTGACTTGCACTAATTTCCATTGATAGCGAGGTATCACAAAGACACAGATGTATAGTGTTACGCTACGAGCCAACTGTCCGTCTCCTGGCGATTTGTGGAGTAAATTCAGACAGTTTTATGCTACTTCCGGACTTCTGCCGACCTGGAGGTTACGCTTGGTCAACCGGCGACGTCCGTCGTTACGCTAGATCCCAAATAATCGCGTCTGTGATTCAGTAAACGTCTGTTATGTTTACAGCCCGCTGAACAATCGATTATGATCCAAAGAACTTAATCGCACAGGCAAATTTGTCACTAAGGTGCTTTATACTTACTCTCTCACATTTGCAAAGTCCAGACCTAGCTGTACACGCAAATGCGATCAAATATAAGAAAGTACATAATAACTAAGCGATAAAGCGTAATTTAAACTAAGGATGGAGATGAAGAATAGGATAATAAAGGGAGTAACTAGGTGGGAATAGGGTTTTCAAGTAAACGATACTATGCAGTAGTCGTATATCGGGATCGACAATCAACGGAGAAACAATTCCTCACGCACGCTTCGAATGTAGAAAACAATGACCAGCAAAACAGGAACAAACGTGTGCAGAAAGCTCGTTCACCCACCTTAAAGTTTACTTGCGATCGTCGCCATACAGTTAACGCAGGCAGCTACGTCAGCGTGCATACAGACGCCTAAGAGTCAATACCTCGTTTGGGTGCGTCAGAAAACACCCAGAAGGAAGTAAAAAGTGATAAAAGTTCTGTAATTTAGGGAGAGGACGCAGGTGACAGATCTTCAGTGATTGCCTTTCACTGTCTTGTCACCGCGAGATCTTTCTTGGGATGTAACGGGCGCTTCGCCAAGGTGTGTGGGTATGTGCAACACCCCTCCATCGCAATCGAGCTTACATTGCCTTCGTCATCAGTCAGAAGCTGCACGAGGGCGCAGTTGCCTTACGTGAACTTCACATGACGAAATCGATCGACTTTATCGGAATGTGCTCGATCTCTCTTCTGCTTTGACATTCTATTCCACTTACTAATCCGTCGAACTCAATACCCCCGCTGGAACACTATGTTTTCCATCACGTCTTCAATAACGTAATATTTTGCCGTGTCACAACGGATACCACCGCAGAAACTCGACGTCACTAAGGCGGAATTTCAGCAAGTTCTGTAACTTGGAGTTGTATACTCCTCAAGCATCCTGGCAGCTTCAAACCTGCAAATGGTGCCAAGGACACCAGCTTGTGACTGACGCACGTGTAATCACTAACGTAACCTGCTATAAAGCAGCTGACCTGTTTCCAGTGTTTGACGATCGCTATGTGCTTCATAGAGAATCGGTGACCACTCACCCTGTCTTTATTTATTCCACGCTTCTTCTTCTCTTCCTAAATTAGCATCAAAACATTTGCTTCGTGCATTTGGAACTTTCTCTACGGTTAAGAGCTTGTCACTGAATATCGAAGCAGGTACTTTCGCCGAGGGTTTGGAGACTATTAGATGCTTCATACAACTTCGGAGACCACACTCCTGTCATTATTTATACCCAGCTTCTTCTCTACTTACATTTGTAGTCATTGCGGGCCCTTTCTGTAAAGACCGACAAAACCATTCAAGTTACGCGCGCAGTGAACCATTTCTCCCACGAAGGTTCATCTCAATGTGCCTCTGAATCTCGACATTCCGCACCTGTGGAAACTTGTTCTCGTGTGGTTTTTCTTCCTTACTTCCCACTGCTGAACCGTTGTTTATATGTGCCTGGTTTCGTTTGCGCTTGATTGCTCTGCCATTACGCGACTTTTTTCATTTGACCATATTCACGTGAACCGTCAGTTTCGGAACTTGCACATTTGGTGGATTCAATATCGAGGTTTGTTTTTGTTTTATTCCAGTTAGCTTATACTAATTTTCTGGTGACTCAGCACTTTATTGTTGGTAACCCCGCCAATGCGACCGTCTTCCGTTTTGGATCTGAATCGGTTGCCAAGCTTGCTCGAAAATTATGATTCAGATTCGGCCTATCGAAATACGTTGCTAGCGGATCAAACTTAACTCCACAAACACTAGGCATCCGAAATTAACACCGAAACCTCTCTTTTTCCTCCAGTTAAACGATGGTTTCGGTTTCTTGCTAGCTTTCCACCTGACTACCTACCTTCGGCCACCTGGATCGCCAGCTGACACGCCAATTGGTCGTATTACGCCCAGTTGATGCAGAAAGTTTGGTGTGTGTGGAACCATATTTTGTACGGCACAAGCAACCTCTGCAAGATGTTTGTGCATGTCCTGGTATCGGTCGCTGTGACAAGCTAATCCGGATCGGATGCCGCCAGAATTTAATTGACGCCTTGAAGTAATTTAAACAGGTTGTGTGCATTCGAAAAGAGCAATTGCTGTAGGTGGCATACAGAGTATGCCAACATATGAACTTATGTGTTATACCTAACAAAAAACTTCTATAGCGTTAGAAAATTAAAATTGCTCCGCTAAGTCAGCAGGCATTTAACGTGCTCTTTGAAGGCGAGCAGTCAACTGACGGTTTATCATTCGTTTGGACTCCCTCCTTATTCACAGTCTTTTCCGCCTCCTTGTGGGTAATATGTTTTATGACATGATTATGCTCTTGTGAAAGTCGCATTGGCTGACACCTTGGCTTTTGACATTTTTTGTTCATACTCGACTATTAACGGTCGAAAACTCTCTCGGAACGTCACACTACAAACGCACGTAACACATAGCCAGTCTTATATATCTGCTGTTATTCGTGTTTTCTATTATAGAAACGCTATCGAGCTGTTTGCGGCCGTTATCAGTCTGATTGGACGTCGAGGTGTTGAGTTCTAGTGATACTCAGTTTACCTCTGAAGTGTAACTCGGAGCAGATTCTACAAACGGTTTGATTTAAACAAGTGTGCTGATGGTCAGCAGAGATTTTTAAGTTGGGTTGAGGTCATGAGGTGTTCATTAGAAATGCACAAAGTGGACTGAATCATCAGAGGAATGGTCGGTCTCAGAAGGGCCGAAAGCTGTTCGTGAGACTCTACGTCAGCAGTTTTTGGTTTGTCAGTGCTCAGTGAGTCATGAGATTCACTGCGGCTAATAAGAATACAAGGCCGTTAGCCACCTGAAATTAACTGGTATATGGCTTTCAATAAGAGACTTTGACAATGTCGACCTACGGACGCAAAATCACAAAACTTCAGCGGTTCTGGTTCTGGTTACTGCTTACTCTGGATGATTGAGGATGAATTTTCCCTACAAATACATTCGGTGACGTCTAAACTAGTTTGGCTGGCGTCTGACTGGTAGAACGATTCACTAAAAAAATGATGTCTTCCGTCGCGTATTGATTTCACCGGTATCTTTTTTAACATTCGGCCGAATTCTCAGCGTTGTATTGGGTAGGCAATCGATTCAACACTGGAGAACTAGCCGAGGTTTTTAAGTGACTTTCAGCTGACGGTTGGAGCCTTTGACCAAGCCGTTTGTCGAAATGTGGCACGCCGTGATTTCAATGTGCCCTATTCTGGGTAAGTGGCTGAAGTTTCTAGATACATTGTACTAAAATTTTCTACTTTTACCCACGGTTGCGGTCGTTGTAACATAACAGCGGAAGATAAACCCGTTCACCAACGTTCACGTGACTGTTTCAGTATCCTGGAGAGGTATCCCACAAAACAATTGAAACCGGCCACCTTGTGGAGCCGCCGACATCCGCTGAGTATAGCTGCTAGACATTTTAAACACAACAACCGTTAGACTTTATCGGTGTGGAAATAGCTGAAGCGTTCTTCAGGGTCGACGAGTATACCACGTGCCGTGATTGCGCGCCGATGAATCCCTCTGCGTTGGCAATCGTCGGGATCTGAACCATTTTGCTTGTCTCTATTCGTACTTAGCCACACAACTCGACGTGAAATCAGCTTCACGGCGGCACGAATGCTGAAATGAGACACGCTGTGGGAACTATTGAGAACAACATACCTGATCGATGATCGGCTGTCTTCGTATCATATATGATCGCTCCTATGCAGTTGGCTGGCACCATCCCCAAAAGTTTGGAGGATTTTCGATTCTTTTGCAATTCTGATTCTCCACCTTATGAACGCGCCAATCCATTCAAATTAGCTGTGCCTGTCCGGCGCAAACCATCTGAGGTAACTCTAAGAAGAGTGTCAGCAACCTTGTTATTATTTTCTATGGTGTATTTTGTATCTGTTGCCGACTGGGATGTGGTCCAAATACCGACTCACCCTCGGATGGTAGTATGCGGCCTCGGCGTTGAAGACAATTCATGGTATTTGTGATCTATGAGGATCATGGAACGACTGTCGTCCAATACGTGACGAAATTTTTAGTGGACGGGTAAATGGCTAGCACCTTGTTAGCAAGGTTAGCGTGTTTGTGCCGGTCGCAGTCTGCAGAAGAAGTTAAGGGCTGAATTTGAAAGTTTACGCACAGATGTGTCGGAGCACCTACCAGGGATAATCCGTATTAGGCCGCAATAACCAGTGTTAGCCAGTGGTGATGAAACGAAACGTTTATCATTCGTTAGGCAAATTTGTAGAAGGCTTCAGCAACCCTGAACAGTGTGAAATTAACCGGCGGTAGTAACGGACACCACCTAAAAACCGACGGAGGACGTCCTGGTAGTGTGGTAGTGGACAGTCATTGAGGGCTGTTAGTGTCTTTGGTGGATTTGTAAAGATCGTGCAGCATATTAGAAAATCTAAAGAGTCCATGCCAAAACCTATTTCAATGATTTCAGAATTATACCATACTGATTAAAACGTTCAAAATTTTAATGGAACTACGACACACTGTTGTATGCCCTCGTTTTTCACGAGGTCACCCACACAGACACACACAAGTTGCAAATTATCAAGGAACTGATACCCGAAATTAGAAACCCTGAGGTGCATTTTCCAGACCGGATGATATACGGACAAACTAGTACAGCCCGAAAAGGACGACGATAATAGAATGACATGGCTTATGAGCAATGGGATTTGTGGCGAGCCGCAACAAAATCAGGCTTTGGAAATATGGTTTTATAATGTCGCTAGGTGAAAAATCATAAACTTGTGCAAGTGGGTACCTGCTGGGTGGCGATAGCCTTGTCTAAAGGACGTCGCCCGGCAGGGATTCAGATACCTTGCGCGAGGATCGAAGGCAATAAGTATGGAATGGATGAATAATTCCGGGTCGCAGCAAGTCTTTGAATTTTGTTTCGACGATTGCGGGTGTTTCCAGTGGTAGCCGACGGAAGTCGGAAATGTCGTTTGTTCTTTGGTGTTATCCTGACGGGAAATGTCGTGCTTCACTCAATCCAACGAACATAACGGATCAGCGAGACGTCGGAACTGTCAAATTAGAATTGCCAGCCTGTTATCGGGTGGTGTCGGATGCAATCCTATTGGGTTACCATCGTGGTCTTTCCATGTGCGCACAAAGCAATAATACTGCGTAGCGATTGCCGACATTTGCACCTACTACCGGTCCAAAGAGGACGAAAAAAGCAACATCGATGCTAGGTTGCTGTCTGTCCGCTACAGGTGACGACCAAGGGACCTGACGTTAAAAAATGTGGCCGGAATTTAGTACCTATTTCTCCTGAACTTGTATGGCATCGAGGCCAAATGCTGGTATTGTACGTGACACTCAACTAAAAGATGGTTGGTGGGATTGCAGTAACTGTGCGTGCAGTGTGTAATGATGGTCGTGTGTTCGATAGAAAGTTGGTGCTCATGCTCTCCATCTGTTCCATTTTTCTTGGTAGCTGGTCTCCTCACACTCAAAACTCTCTCGATAGCAGTTGAGAACCCACCTTGCAAGAAATGACTGTGATATTCCATTGGATTGATCACCGGCGACATCACACACAAAATGTCCAACATTCGTACTCGAAGCACAATGAGGTCTACATCACAAAAGAGAAAAGCCACAAGTCAATGAGAAAGGTGTATTGGCACAACACATATACCGAAAGAACTGTGATTCATGTCGAGTTCTTGTACATATATACACAGAGAGTCCTAAGTTACGGGAGTAAACCACAAGTCATACGTGGATCCACATTCAATGACCGTTGAACTCGGGCTCTGGCTGATCATCTTCATCATCCCGGTGCACGGAGGCGGGCACCGCGCGAGTTCGAGGACCAGAAAGAAAGCTCGAGGGAGTATATGCGGTAGAACAAAATGGCGCATGACTGGACGCTACTGCAACATGACAACTCAACAAATAGCCCTCCCGACGAGCTTCGATATCGGCATACCACTAACTTTTAATATCGTTTGCTTGCCAAAGCCTGTTCTTGCACAGTTTATCCTTCCCCAATTCTCCATGCTGTATCTTCGTTTACGCATCCCTTGGTTGAAATTATGCCATGTCGATTTGCCATTAAATGATTTGTATTTGGCCGTTTCCGCGTGAGTAGTTAGTCTCAAAATTCGTTAATTTGGTGAGCTCAATATCGAGGTTTGTTTGCGCTTTCTTCCATCTAGTTCTCAATATTTATCTTTAGTGACTTGCTAATGGGAGACCCCCCTTAACGACCGAATTTTTCGGATGGGAATCGCTGTTTATCGGGCTCAGAATGTAATGGGCGCTTTATCGAAAGACGTTGCGGGCAGATTAAGCATAGTTCGACGAACCAATAAGCTTCCGAGATTAACAAACAATATTGTAAAGGGGTAGGTTCATCAACGTCTCGTGTGTCGATTGAAAAACTAAGAAACGTTAGTGTTTGAATAGATAAATCATGCGACAGTTTGTGAGTCGGTAGCAACCGTCGCCATCGTTCACCGGTTATTTCTGTTTTCGTCCTTGCCTGAGTTCAGCCGTTGAGACGCAGTCGAAACCAGTGATGATAATAGTGAACACTCGCGTCTATCTGTCGTGTACGTGACCGCGTTTGTGTGCAAGATATCGACAGCGCTGATGGCTGTTGGTCTGTCGGCAACTTAGTAAGAGTAACCAACTGTAAGCGCATCTGTGAAAGATTCCGTTGAACTATATCTCAACTGCAAAAAAATTTGCGCATAATATTACTGCTGGGGAGCATAACTGTGAGGGACTTTATCGGCTAATTCTGCTGGTCTTGCTCTGGATGTGTACTACTGTAAATAGCCATGTAACGAAACGCATGTGGGAGGTTCTGAAGGCCGAACTTGGGTGACGTCGGTTCGCTTGCAATCTGTTGGTTTGACGGCTGAATCGTGTGACAAAGCAACAACAATTGGGTGTGATCTTCCCACTTAGCACTAAAAGAGGCTTGCTAAAACTGTTTTTGTCAGAAGCTTCCGTCCTTTTAAGAGCACCGTGAGAATTCTCCATCGCGTGCTGAGAACCCACAACCGCGACTTCATCAGCCCAGACCTAAATTAACTTCAAGACGATATTATTTTACGTGGTGCGTTACGAGAGAATTCGCGAAACGTGAAAAATATATTCATCATGCGCCAACCACCTCCTGGAGTATATATCCTTGAATTCAATTGTTTAACCTCAAACTTTTACACACAGGCTGGAGCCAAGGAGATGAAATCTTTAAAATACACACCCGTCGGGAAAGCCGTATGAAACTTGGAGTCTTTCGGTTATCCTTAAAGAAAATGCTTCGGGTTATCTAGACAAAAACTAGGGGTGGTTCCAACTGCCATAATTCGCTACCATTTGCCCGCCCACTGTATGACTTGGACGATAATGTTATTGTTTGAACAAAACGGTCAGAAAACGAAAACTGGTAGATGCAAGCATTTAGTACTGACTCACCATTACCAAATTTACAATAACATGAAACGGATTTTTTTATATCAAACAGATAGGGGGTAGGGTAGATAGTCAATCGGTGGGTTGAGAAAGGTCACTAAGTCCAGGGAAGGGTCACGTTTATGAGCAACTATTTCTGAACACACAGGGTCGGATTTAGTCGATTGATTGCGACAGCTTCAACAAACTGCAAGAATCTTGGATTCGAGTGACGTAATAGGATTCTGAATGCACAAACTGGGTCGATAACGTGTCCAGTGGTCAGGACCTGTCTTGCGACTGCAGATGCTGGTTGCTTCTATGTTTCAAACACAGTCGTTCTTCTGTAATACAGAGTTCTGTACCCACTTAGGCAAATGTTCCTTCATTCTGGAAATCAAGCACCTCTTGGTTCTGTCTATGTAACTTTCTTTGCAGTTACATGTAAATTGGTAGACACAATGTGAGGTGGCACCGACAGGCTCATCTCCTCTGACTGAAGGGACAGGCAGTTTCTGAGTCCGGGCTAGTACACAGAGTTCCGCTGCGTTAACTGTCTGTTAAATTGAATTTACTAGTCGTAGAGTTGTTTGTTGCATGTTATAATCGCCTTTAAAAGGCATTTCTACATAAACCGTCTTTTTCCTTACTGAGGCCACCTGTTCTGAGGGTGGTTTTGGCCTACTATGCCTATCTATGAAACTTTTCGTATATCCATTGGATTGTAGCACAGACGTGATCAAATCTAATTCCTTTGCAAAATTGTCTTGTGTACAGATTCGTCTTGCTCGTGTGAATGATGTATTTACCAGTGCGCATTTGTGATGGACCGGTGTGAAGCTACCAAGGTTCAGGTATTGACCAGACCATGTGGATTTCCCATAGATAGTTTTTTAATAGAACCATCTTCCCGACGATTTATGAGTATGTCCAGAAACGGTAAACAATTATCAGCCTCAAATTCACACGTTACCTTCAGGTTTGGATGACAACTGTTTAATCGTTGCACTAGGTTATCTATTGCCTGCTTGGAACGACTGAATACTGGAACATCATCAACATAGCGTTTGTAGTATGACAGATTTGCTGTCTGCCGCTAACTCTTGCTTAATCTTTAACATGGAAAAGTCTGTTAAGATGGTATCTACCGTGTTGTTGTTGTGTTATTGTAAATTTGGTACTGATGAGTCAATACGAAATGCTTGAATCTACCAGTTTTCGTTTTCTGACTGTTTTGTTCAAACTTCTGAAGGGAATGAACTGTTTCAAATGGCATTGTTGTCAAGACTGCTAATCCTCACGAAAGGTTCGAAACTTCTGTGTAATTTTGTTCAAGTACTCGATGGACATTCAGTGACTGAATGTACGTGTGCTTAACATATGCAGTCTTCTCTTCGTGGAGGCATTCTGAAGGAGGCGTAAGACGTTTGCAGACGCGGATACCCCACAGGCCATAAAAATATTTGACAAACTCTTGAGGCCGGCCCTATGTACATTCGGTATTTGGCTGAACATAACGCAGAAGCAACTTGTTTAAAAAACTGTGAATTCTGGGCCATGTTCTCAACACATCCGGGTTAAAGGATTCTCACAGGAACAGTCTAAATTGAGAACAAAAGATCCTCATGGGTCTTTTCAACATGAATTGTCCAAAGGTACTGAACAAATGAGGTGGATAAAGCAGACGGAATATGAAGTCTTGACGGGAAGCAAGCGGGTCGCATTAACAGACTTCGTAAACATTCGCCCCACAATCACGCCATTAATGCACTTATGCTTATGTAGAGTCTGGCAGCACGCCATAAGCGCTGATGGGCATTGTACAGGCTTGCGCACACCATCATTGTTCCTACACGTAAGATGAATCGCTCGTTTCACGCAAGCACGTGTTGCGCAGTCAAACCTGGTAGACGTTACAATTTCGGATGATTTGCAGGGTATTCAGCTAAGTTCGTCATGAACCGTCTGCTTACCCCACTAAGCAAACATATATGAAACCTCCTAACACGGAGAGGTTGGTGAGTGAGACTTGCTTAAACTCACCTCAGTTTCACAAAGTAGTGATATTCCGCTGTTACGTGCGATACCACCTGACCGCTGGGTAAACGCATTTGGCGAACTGAACACGGGTTTGGAACCGGAGGTCCGAATATCCCAGATCTAGTCAGTTTTTCAACTGCTATATCCAACGAGCCTTCACTGATACAGAAGCATTAGAAGAGAGCACGGTGTAACACTATCTGGGATGACAGTAAGTGGATAAAGCACGAGGATTCATCAGCCTCACTGAGAATTCAGCAACGTTTTAACACGATCTCTAGAGAACCAAACAACTTTGGACACAAGTGTGTTTTAGTGACCGATAAACCTGTGAAAAAAGAAAGATGCTCTAAAGAATGTCCAAAATTGGAGTCTGTGGGACTATCCATCATGACCTCGTTGACCACGGCCTGACACTAGTACAAACAAATATGCGTCGAAACTTTTATTGGAGAACAATATGCAAGAACTACCATCATCGCGGAGCCTTTGAAGTCCAAGATGTTAGAAACCAAGAAATTCACGTTATTGAATTTTTTGTTGACGATTTCAGTTCACACCGGGTTATGTCGCGACTCAGATCACATGATGTAGACAAGTGACCATCCTTGTGGCCGCATGTTATGCATGTCCGAAGATAGTTGTATTTTTATTTAAGCCAGAATACACAACCTGTTTAGGGTGCTCTATTGGGAGTTTTGAATAAACTAAATAAGGCGCCTAAATAGCTTTCTCGTTAAGTTAGCAAAAAATCATTTATGTCCTAACAAGGGCACAGAACCATTTTTACGCCTCCATCTAGTGGCGAATAATGACAGATAACTTGGATGACGCTAAGAAGAATAGCTCCTTCGTTGGGTCGATCTTCATGATATGTGCACCGTTGGGTTCGTTCTTAGTGACACAAAAGCACCGCCGGAGTTCTCTACCAAGTGGCAAGCCTATAAAAGTACTGCCTTTTTGAATGGACTCCAGTTGTCGAACCAGCACTTAAGCACATTAAGATCAGTCTTTAGTGAACCGACACCGTCAGTTTCTTAGTTTTCCAACTCGTCTGCGTAGGAAGGAGCGTTGCTGGAATTATTGTTTGCGAAGTAACCGATGCAATCTAGAAATAACAGTGGACCGAGCACTGACCATTGTGTAACCCCCGCTGAAATCAAGCAGGATTATCAAAGATCCGAGGCGGTTTCAGCTCTAAATGTTCCATAAGCAAAGAAGAGAGATGCCTCGGCGTAAATCCTCCTCTTCAATACCATACCTTCAGCGTTTGTACTTGAGAGAGCAATATGAAGCGTGGTCAAAAGCCTTGACAAAATCAAAAATGATGGCGTCTAATATAATATCATTATTTTAAGCTTCCTCCGAGTTATCCACCAAGATAAGCGGACTGCCTATACATAACAGGCTAGGCAGGAAGCCACGCCGAGTAGAATAGGCGAAATCATTTCCCAGGAAGTTTATAAGAAGGGCGTATTTCAACAAGCATTTCATTATCCTGTGTGATATACCGGCAGGGCTGCTTGGCCGGTAGCTAAAACGGGAGTGCCAACCGTCGATGCTGAATATAGAAGTGATAGTGGTTTCTTCTTGCTCACTGGTTAGAAATTAATTGTGGAGTGTCCGCCTGAAGTGTTTATTAAAGGGTTCCGCCAGATTGACGACGGTATCTTTAGGGATTCTAGTATGGGTTTTATCCGGACCCATTGCATCGCGTGAGCTAGTATTGAATAAAAGATCTAGAACGTCCAGTGCTACGAGAAACAACAATAATGCGTGGTTGCCGGGTATTTCGCAAAACACTGGCAGGGTGCCAGTATGGCGTTGCGACATTGTAAATTACACAATAGCGCTCTCTGAACACCTCGATAACTCCCCGGGTGTCGGAAGATTTTCACGTCTGCATTCGCACAGAAAGAGTCAAGTTTTAGGTTTTTCACGGTCGACGAACTTAATTAAACCAGAAATATTTTCTGTCCGCGAGACCTCAGTATAATCCTCACATATGTGAGGTTAGCGCGCTCGGGGATTTTTGTTACACCTAGGTTGAACAGTGCGGGAAGCGATCGGGTCCCTTGTATCACCTGTAAGTTTGCGTCTCGTTAATAAGTTGAAACGGTTGTCAAAGGGATGGCGCATACTATGCAGAAAAGATGAATAACAGAGGAGGTCGGCACGAATCACTCGTTTACCTATCGAGTACCGGAACGAACGTATTTTCCCTCCTACAGAAACACGGTTAAGAAGTCAGCCGAGATAACGTTCCAGGCTGTTAAGACCAGCCAGTTCGACGCCTCAACCCTAGAAGACTCCTGCTCATTGGATCGCCCGCTAACGATTCAAATGCATGCCGATTTACGCGTAATCTGACGATACAGTGAATGCACTTCTCAATATCCAACGGCAGAGAAAAAACCTATCGTCGGAACGGCTAATGAGAATGCACTCGCAGAAACTGCATTTAACGTGACACTAATGTGAAGATTCCTCAAGACCTGAAACACAAGTGTGCCCAAAGTGATAATTCCGAAGGACTACTGGTTGTCCGGGCTGCGCTTAATCTATTCGTAACCTTTGTCGATAGGCTGGATCTAAAATAGTCGCATCTGTAAGCAACGACCGTCTATAATTTCCGAGCAAGCTGGGCAACCGATTCAGATCCAAAACGGAAGACGGTCGCATTGGCGGGGTTACCAACAATAAAGTGCTGAGTCACCAGAAAATTAGTATAAGCTAACTGGAATAAAACAAAAACAGACCTCGATATTGAATCCACCAAATGTGCAAGTTCCGAAACTGACGGTTCACGTGAATATGGTCAAATGAAAAAAGTCGCGTAATGGCAGAGCAATCAAGCGCAAACGAAACCAGGCACATATAAACAACGGTTCAGCAGTGGGAAGTAAGGAAGAAAAACCACACGAGAACAAGTTTCCACAGGTGCGGAATGTCGAGATTCAGCGGCACATTGAGATGAACCTTCGTGGGAGAAATGGTTCACTGCGCGCGTAACTTGAATGGTTTTGTCGGTCTTTACAGAAAGGGCCCGCAATGACTACAAATGTAAGTAGAGAAGAAGCTGGGTATAAATAATGACAGGAGTGTGGTCTCCGAAGTTGTATGAAGCATCTAATAGTCTCCAAACCCTCGGCGAAAGTACCTGCTTCGATATTCAGTGACAAGCTCTTAACCGTAGGGAAAGTTCCAAGTGCACAAAGCCGATGTTTTGATGCTTTTCCTTAGGTTTGTACGCCGTAGATTTTCCCAGCCTCATGTAAATGCGGATCGCAAGTCTTAATAGGAAAACGGCGAATCTGCTAACAAACTTTATTTATTGATTTACTCACCGTTCACTGCCGGACTTCAACGTGACAACTAAAGGTGCCAGGTAGTTGGACGTGATAGAACCTTAAACACAACCACAAAACAGCCATCAGGGGAGACGAATGGCGACGGAAACTCCACCCGGCCTTCAGATTTCAAACAGACGTCAGGCTGGTTGAACGGCATCCTCAAGCGCAGTGGCTGAAACATTATTATCCCAATGAATGTAGTCTATAGTAGTGAAGATCGCGTTGATTCACTATACAGCCACGACCAAAGTTGTGACACTCACGCCAACAGGCTAATCTTGTTGTTAGTGGCTTGTAATAAGTTTACATTCACAAGGTAGTGTGAACAAGCACGGGGGTACTGATAAGGCAACTATCACGTCGCAGGGAGTTTAGAAATTTGGGGGTGTCGAAGGTGATCTCACCTCGCAGGACGTGGTTCAGTGTTAGAATGTATATTGGTTTGGAGAAAGTGAGAGAACAGGAAGTTAAAGTTAGGCCGGAAAAGACAAGGTATCTTCCGAACGACACACTAAGGGGACTGAAGAAAAGATCATCAGAAAGTCACCATGACCGATTTTTCAGAGAAATATTGCTGATGACATAACATGTTGGTTAATGCAAACGGAAAATATAGTTGCGCCCAGTGGGCTTCTCGTTTTCACCTGGTGATGTGCTGTGGGTAGGCTGATAACCTAACACTCCGAGGTTGTCATCGCATTCTTGGTCGCATTCACTGCCGTGTGGTACAGCTATGTCACCACGACCAACAGCACTTGACTAGTTCACTCGTCATTCATACAAAATCACGGCCGCGCAAACGTTGTTGGCTGAACCTTCGGACACCCGTCTGGATAATATTCCCCACACTGTCTGAAGACCTAAAATCGATGTACAAATGACTTATCTGGCGAATAACTTGCTAACGCAGTTTTCGGCCACCAGTACTCCGCCTATTTTCTATGATTTGGCTGCAAACTAACTGTTCCAGAGTGCGGTTATGCGCGCACTTCGTCTGCTTGTTGTTCGTGCTCGGTGTGGCCGACCACCTGTCTGAATGTGATTGCATATTTTGATCGGATTTCAATTATTGATAGTGAATACTGCATATCAAAGGATGGAAGGAACCTTGGAGTTGAGTTTGTAGGACTGTTCGATGATCTTACCGCGAGTTAACTACTTATTGTTGTATCGTCGTATCTGATTTGCTTCATATCACCTTTTTTGTGCATTTTTAGAGGTTCTGGTCTTTATTAGATGAACTGTGAACTCACTTCCCATTCCACATTTCTCGACCGTCTTCAAGTTATCCTGATTTATACCAAAAACAAGTGTTCGACGAAAGTGAAGCGGGCCTTGTGGGACACGTTTTGCTCTCGGAGAATAATGTCTCACGCTCGGAATACAGCCGTTGTCGTCATTAGTGTATAAAAGCCATACGCGCTGACCGTCGAGTTCATAACTCATCGCCTGCTATCTGCTTCAGATGAGTCTTTTGGGATATAGTTTTCCTAACTGGTTCGAATAGTGTTATATCGTTTCTCACGAAATGTGTATGGCTATTTTTACTTAGGAGGCAGCAGAGTGATTACGTGCCAAGTTAGAATCTGTCTTCAGCAACAATGCTGACGCAAAATTAAACTACACTTCGAAGTAAAGTGATTTCAGTCTGACCAACATAGGCGCTAAACGTCTCCTGCTACTTGCCGGTAAGTCACCGGGGATTAGTGAGATATCTGCGCTGACGCTGAAGGAGTGGGCAGATGGACTGGCGGAACCGCCTGCTTGTTAGCTGTAACGATCGTGTATCCCAGCCTCACGGAAGGTTGGCATCATCTCTCTCATCTACGATGGTGGGAAAGGAAAGAACATTTACCGTTTCGGATTGATTGCTGAGCCGCAAAACACTTCAGAGGCAATGAAGGGCGCAGCGGGCGATTCTGCAGAGTGTCGATTCTTGGCCTTGTAGCAGGGAGTGTTTTTCGTTTCGTACACGAATTGTTGAGAAACTCCGATGAAATGAACGTGACCTGAAGTGTTAATAAAATGGTACAAATGATGTTTCTAAGTCATATGCGGAAAACAGCATATTTCAGTCAACGTAACATCATCGCATACCAGATATTGTTTAAATGGTCCATTTCGGGTAAATCACTTCCGTACGTTGAACCAGCATGGCGGTGAACGATGAGAGCACCTTTTGAAGAATATTCAAGTTGGCGTACCCGAAATTCGAAGAATATTTGGATGACTCGCGCAAATTTCAACGAGAAACGTGCACAAGCTTTTTTATTAACACTTCGCAGACAGCTGCAAGTGCTAAGAAACATAGGGGAATAGAACTACCGCCGGGCTGCCCGTATGGAAGTGTGGTGTACAAGTGTACTGTACACGTCGGACAACACCCTCCAAACGGTAATGTTTATTTATCCAATTGATATACTAAACTATTATAGATTCGCAGACTACAGATGTCAAGCTTCCTGGGTCGTGCATTATCGTGTAGACGGTTATCGCAATGAAAAGGCGAACCTGGTCCATTCACACGACTTTCAAGTTGGTAAGACTGATCTATATCCCAGGAATAGACGTTTGGCTGCTGAGGAGAAACTGCATGTGTGTAAGATGATGGATCATTTTGAGAGTGCTCGGGAAATGAAGTTGTACGTGAACAAGAAGTATGGGGTTGGGATGCGTCGACATGATTTAGGCAACCTACGCACTAGGCATAATAAATTAGACGATCGCAACGAACATATTAGGTTGCGTGACTTATTAAAAGTTGAAGGCAGTTATAGCTTTCTACTGAAAGAAAAAGTGCTCAGGTTCGTCATGTTTGTACCTAAAAGTGCCTTTCAGCTATGTCCCAAATATGGGGATGTTATTCTTGGGGATGCCACTCGTCAGCTGAATTATGGCGGCTTCATACTATGGCATGCGACGTTGGTAGATGTTACTGGAGTTGGTTTTACGTTTTCTTACGCATTGATGCCGAACGAGACCACTACCAGTTATAAGATAGTCTTGGAGCGCATGCTTAAAATGCCGCCTTGCATGTCCACGGTTCGAACCTTCATTGTTGACCGCTCAGCGGCACAATGGAGGGCAATACGTGACGTATTATCACAAAGTGCCATAGTATTCTGTCGTTTCCAATTACTGAATGATGTGTCTAAGCGATATCTTCAGTTTGTAGTCTTAGGGGAATACCAGAAAAACCGTTTGTACCAGTGGACCCGTAATATGGTGTTCACAGGCAACGTGGGGCAATTTAATGGTTTGTTGCAGGCCGTTAAATCTGTCAGTAGTGAAGCGTACAAGTATCTAGTGAATACTTGGCTTCCTTGTAAGAACGGTTGGGCCTCGCATAAACTTAAGGCCATTGTGCTGTTCGGAAACCACACCACCAATCGTGTGGAGAACGAGAACAAGCACATAAAAAGTGCTGTTTTAGAACGGTCCAGTGTGTTTGCTTTCTTTCGCAATATCGTAGAACGTAGTAATAGTGTTTTCGCTGAGCGTCAATGCAGATTGAACACAGAATGTATGAGATTGTTTGAGCCGGTGTTGGGATTGGAGTACCTGTCAGTGGTTCTAAAACCATTGTCACAGTATGCCAGGGATGTCTTTGTTAAACATTACAACAGTACGGTCTTAGTAGATGTAGCGTACACAAAAGGTTCTTGGGAAGTGCGCTGTAACGAACAACGCATTTTCCACGTTGATATCGTAGGTGGTAACCAGTGTGACTGCTGTTTTTCATCTCAGTGGTTGATCCGTTGTTGCGTTGATTGCGACGACGTGGACCGTGCAACGTGACCAATCCGGCGCAGGAGGATGAACAACTGGTACTTTCCAGTGCAAAGTGAAAGAACCCACGGTCCTATTCAGGGCCACCCACAAAATGATTTTATGAGCTAAGCTCCATTTTTTTGTTTTCGTCTATTTTCCAACTAAGTGCGTGCGTCTATTTGCAAATTATTTTGCAGTAGCTGTTGGCGTTAGACAAGTGAGGTCCGCTGAGTCTTTCTTCAGTGGGTCCTCCCAGGGCAGATATATATATATATATATATGATAATTGCATACATATATGTATATAATAAGGTATATGATTATCATATATATATATATATATTTATATATATGATAATCAGATACATTACTGTATACATAAATGTATGCAGTTATCGTATATATATATATATATATATATATATATATTACAATTTATTTCCTATATGTATAAATGTGTATATGTATACTTCATGCATGAAGTAGAAGAATATATTCTCATTACAGAAGTATACGTATACAAATTTATAAATATAGGGAGTAAACTTTAATATATATGTATATATAAAATAAACTGCAACTTATGTTGCAATTTATTTAACTTTCACTTGTATACGTATCTGTATACAGATTTATATGCATTTAGATATATATACTCATGAGTATATATACACAACTAAATCTAAATATATATATATATACATGGAAATGGGCTATATATATACACCTCGTTTACGATAATTATATATATATCATTATATACATATGTTTAATATATATATAACACATATATATGTATATATAATATATATATGTATATATATAATATATATATGTACATATATATATATTATATATATATTATATATATTATATATAATACATATATTTACCAATATTGGTATGTTTCGCTTATGTGTGTATGCGTTCCCCAAAATTCGGACACTTTCTGAACATGCGTATGCCATAAGTATATGCATCTATATGCTTCTATCAACGTGAATTTCCCCATCTCGATCTGAGAGAACGAATGGACCAATTAAAAAATTGCGCTTCAAGGTCATCTTATGTATTTCTAAGCTTGACGAATTTAATTTTCGCGGGTACGAAAGAAAAAACGCTCCCCTTGTAGCAGCACGAAAACAGAAATGGCCGCTTGCGCACCACCAACCTGCTGGTCGCTGCTGATTAATGAATAATAGCTGCCGAATAACACTCAGCCGTTGGTGATGTAATCTTATTTTTTTAAAAAGCGTTTAATGAAGTTACTCACATTATTCCGTTTAACAAAATAAAAAGAATTGAACATATGTGATGAGGTTTTTACGACTGGAGCAACACCCACTCTGTCGAACATTGTTTGGGTCACAGGCCAGTTATCTGGTATAGTCAGGATGCTTAAATCCAACAGACGTCCGCTTAATACCGTATAAGACAGAAAAAGAAGCAAGGAAACTTGAACCTCAAGCCTCGGGCCCATGTAATGATCGCTGAAGTCGCTGAAAAGTCAGTCGTCGAAAACAGCGTGTGGCGCCGCTTTTGGTAACGTATAATCTAACGGTACACTGGAACAATCTCTAGAAGCGCAACTTATGACCTCGGAAGAAAGGCTGTTTCCGTGGCTAACAACCACACAGGAAAAGGAGTTTTACCTTAGGATGATCTAGAGATGGAGCTTGTAAGTCTACATTACATGTTCTGTTCGGCCGTTATCATTTACCTCAACGAACTACTGTTCGAAGTGCTCTACGCTGAGGTGTGCGGGACTTAAACAGCTGCGGATCAAGAACTTCCAGTCGAGACTTGTCCGTGGTATTCTTTCATTCCGTCACTAGTTTGGAAGTCAGGTACCGGACATTTTAACAGCAAGTTTTCTTGCGCAGGCCAGTATCCACGACCTGACTGGAGTGCTCAGGTAGCAGTCTGATATAAACCCCTTAAAATGTTTGAAACGTTTCGTTTCCATGCGGAAGAAGGTGCGTTTACTCAACCTAAGACCTGAAAACCCTTTTCTGCCGTCACCCCGTGATAGCACACGAAGGATAAGATCACGTTCAGATGTCTAGATCTTTTTTGAGGTTAGATTTTGTGGATTTTTGCTGTGCCAAACACTATGGCTCCTGACGCCATTGCCGGAGTCACCCCGAGTGACATGTGTGTGCAGTTGCCACTCAGAAGATGACCCGATGGTCCAACCAGTGTTTAATAGTGCCAAAATCGTTCTGTGGCATACCTAGGTAACAATCTTTCTAGATACCAAATTATCAGCATAGAGAGTAGCGTTCCCAAAGCCCCTGCCCGGAAAGCTGTTGAGGTAAGTAACATGCTGAATCACGGAGCACAGACCCGTGAGTAACCCTTGGGGTAGTCGTGAGTGAATATAAAGCGCATCATCCAGTTTTAACTTCCAAGTTCGGATCTTCACTATCGAGGGCAATTCGGTGAATAATCTTTCCTTGGATGCGAGGTTCCCTGGTTGCGTCTGAGGTAGTCATATGGTACGCAATCGAAAGCCTTTTGGAGATCGGGATAAAGATTAACTGTGGTGAGAACATTACCTTTATCGCCGCCAAACTATCCATGAAGATAGGTGCGTTTGTTAAGCCTCATTGCTTCGGAATGAATCTATATCGGGGACAGAATAACTATAATACACTAGGAATTGTGATGATTGCGCGTTTTGGCAAAAGTTCAGTTATACTGCACGGGATGCTCTTGAGCTTGATTGGCCGATAGCAAACACGGGTGTACCGATCGTTCATATAGCAGATCAGTGTGACCCCTGCTTATTTCGATGCATAAGGCAGAATGCCATTCTCGGGTTTCTGTTTAAACAGGACGCAAAGGGGTTCCGCTAGAATAACCATTCTATGGTTTAGAATCCCGGGATGAATCATGTTTGAGTCCATCGCACTCTATAAGTTAGCTTTAGATTGAAGTTAACTTTTCACTTTTCCTCAGCGGGCGCATACGCTCAGTATAGAAGTTCTTGTTCGCTGGAGCCCGCATCAGGATTTTTTCCTCCGCCTGATTAATGCGTTCACTGGTAGTTCCATTTTACTTTTCTCAAACAAGTTGGAAGGCTTACTAAGCTTTCGAGTTGTATGTAAGTTTGTTTCGCAAGTAAGCAGTCACGATCGTGAAGAAGATGGTATAGTCCTCGTGAGTGAGTTGAACGATGAGAGGGAGTTCACAATTTGCGCGATACGAGTGAATCGTCGATCATGTGAATTGGATTTTTGAACGCACGGTGGTTCTGGTCGGCAGAATCGTGTCCCAGAAGAAGTAAACTGAGGTGGCCTCACAGACCCCCAAAACTCAGCTTAACTGGAACATGGGGCTGTGGACGTTTCGCTGGTTTTTGTAACCAGCAACTGATATAATCAAAGGCTAGAGAGAAGTGGTCACTACACACGCGTAGCAGTTTGATGACCATCATATCCCCCAGGTAGCCTTCATTGATGATAACTAAATGTAACGTAGTGGAACTTTGGTCAGATTGATGCCACGGTGAGGTGCTGATATGTCGTATCCACGCTTTTTGTCGCATCAGCTTCGAGAATGCTGTCGAGGGTTCTCGCTCACGTCGCCAGTGGGAGCCTGAAAACTAGCTCATCTTGAGAGTTTCGAAAGAAATCATGCTAAGAGAGCGAGAATAATGCTGTGTTCTTAAAAATTCTTCTAGGCTTATGCAAAGTGTTACGATCGGAAGCGCTGGATGAAATGGCCTGATAAATGGCCACAACCGGAAGTGTTTCGGCTACGTGATGATGGTTGAAACTACAGGACGTTGCACATGTTGCACGACTGAAGGTTCCCGAGGATTGTGTATATCGAAAGATTCCAACTGAAGAAGATAGAAGAGCTGCATTCTTTCTTAAGTATAGTCAAGCTTGGTAAACTAACTCGGTTCAGCATCCCGGATATCACCTGTAGACCAGGCCCGTGTGAAAGCAAGTACGGAGCGGTGCGTTGTGACGCAATTCCCCGATTTCCTGCAGTTTTACTGAGTAGACCCAGACAGTTAGTATACACGCACCAAAACGTCTTTTGCTTGATTGCCTTTTAAAGAAGAGGTCTGCGTCGAAGTATATGACAAAGGAAATGGATTGAGGGTTGCAGCAGAGTGTGACCTATTTTTTTTAGCAGAGTCGTTGTGACGGCCTCTTGTTGGAGATACGAACGCGGCATTAGTGCCCCAACGTATTTCGGCGACTCTACGGGTCGTTTGGCCGGAACCTTGACGTCAAAACTAATTATCTGTGCAACATCCAGACCTCCCATTTTGCAATGGAGAATGTGATACCCCACTCACAGAAAATTCGGCTGTTTCATCTTTAAAGGAAGATATTTAAAAGGCAGTGAAAGTGGTTTTATGAGAACATTAATAGGAATTCCAAATGGAGCAAACCGAAAATAATGTCATTTGATTCGTGGAAGATGACCCTGATTGTCTGATTCAGTTATTATTTCTTGTGGGGAGAAGTTTCTGAAAGGCAATTTAAGAGACTGTTACAGCCAACACGGAAGAGAGTTTTTATGCGACATCTTTGTCCTCAGTGGTTGTGCTTCTCTGCTTGGGAGGTTGGTCATTATATTGAGATAAATAATGACATCTCCGTTTTCTACAGCAGGTTTAGGTGCCCGTGTGTGACATAACAGGGGTGAGAACCGCGAAACGTTTTGCTAACTGCAGCTCACAGGCGCCCTTGCTTCGGGGTTTGGTTTAGTTTTTAAGCTGTGTATTTCCTTTTGCCCTAAGCGGTGGTCAAGAAATCCGCATTTCAGTTTGGCATCAGCAAGTTTAAGATTCAACGTTTCATCAAGCGCTGTCTCGGGGGCGACCTTAGTAAGTATGGCGAGCTTGATGCTTGGGTTGCCCGCGAGTACCATGCTCGTGGCAACAGAGGGAAAGATGTTGCTAAGGCTGACCCAGTCATCCCATTTGAAAGTGTGACTGAGGGTAATTATCATAAAATTTTCCATTACTGTGTGGCCTGTTGTTTATGTACAGTTGAGACGGCCACCTAATTATTTGCTGTTACGACACACAATAGAAAAACTCTACGCACTCTTTTAAGGTCTCAAGTAACATTAATTTTTGAGCTAAAGTTCACTGGACCCCATCCTTCAAGCTACACAAGGAAGAGTAAAATAAACTTGAATTTTAGCGCGTCTGGTATTTGCAATTTTGGGGTTTCGGCATTGGCTCACTTTCCTTAATGTGCGCCTGGCCAGCGGAGGGCAGGGCGAGGCTTGGGCTGTTGTCATATCTGCAGCTCATACTGATAGAAAATGGCAGCAGCTTGTACTGTTCTATGTTGGGGTCAGCGTAATTGGAGTGATGCGGCTTCCCGTATGACAGCACTGCATACCGCTCTGTACAGATATTTCCACCATCAACGACCACAAGTGCTCGTTGCCTCGATGAATGTCTGCTGATTTCCAACACTACAAGATCTAGCGCAAGTCGACATCGTCTAGAAATACACAATGGGAAAAACATGTCGGAGAGTTGTATCGTAAATCAGAACGCAAGGTAGTCGTAACGGGCTTAAACAGTATGCACATAGTAGGATCCACAGATGTAACACGTGACATCAAACCAGCGAACGAGTTAGAGTAAAACCAATCATTGTCGCGATGTATCACGCTAGTGTTAGTAGCCAGTCAGATACGAGGTGAATGTAATGGATGCACACACACAACACGGATTTACCAGTTTATTGGACCACGGACACAATGATACGCCAATGACATCACATTTAAGTAACACTCTTTTGGGTAACAAGTAACATTAATTGTGTTAAAATTTTGGTGCGCAAGGCGCTGATCGTTAAACGTATCAACAGGCCTTCAAAGCAGAGTAGTTCGAGTTGTCGGCGACTGATAAATGACTCTCTCGTTCCCGAATAGTACGGACCGGATGCCCTAAGTCACAAGGATTTACTCAATGTACTAAGAGGCGAAATTCGTGAAGTCGGTAGCTCGTGTAGTCAGGTAGGTCCGACAAAGGCTTTGATGAAACTGATGCAGACCAATATCGGTGCTGATGATGGACTGATGGCGCAGCTTCATTCTTCAATCTTCTACACTTCCCACAACCTTGGAATCTTATGGTTGTGGGAAGCGTAGAAGATTGAAGAATGAAGCTGCGCCATCAGTCCATCATCAACACCGATTTTGACTAATTTTTGCCTACACCACTGTTTTGTTGATGACAGCATACTGCGGAATACCGCTATCTAACAGATATTGTCTTATTAGATTCTACCAAGGCTCTATACAGATTAAATCACCACAGTGTTCAGCTACTACAGGTCCCAACAACCAGCTATGCACATGGATATAGATTTATTTGTCAGGCGGCACGTATTCAGTGAAGGCAAACGGTGAAATGTTTACTGCATTGGAGGCTACTACGAGTGTTCCACAAGGATGCATGAAGGCCGTTTTTCCGTTCGTGTTAGTTTTGGACGAGTTACTAGCCGTCATTCAATCTTCCATACTCATGTATGAGGACGATACTAAAGTGTGACGTACACTACGCTTCTCGGAAGTCTACTCCTCTACAGCGGGATCCCTATGTAGTGCAACCGTGGCCGTCATACAACTGTCTCAGTTCATCAACACGTCGAAAATCATGTATATACGGCACGACAGTAGCACTATTCATTGGAATGCTCTACCAGACCATGTTGTTTCAGCCGAAGTGATCATCAAGCCGCCACTTGGACACAGTGGTCACTTTCTGCTCATCTTTGATCGTGTCTGTTACTGGTTACAACAACCAGTAAAGAAGTCTACGATACGAAACTCTAATCAAGCTGATTTTAACGGCCTGAAGAGCTACCTAGGTTCATTACTTCTTGATTATGGCCCCGTGGACTAGAACTAATGTGCACTTCAAAGCGCAATTGAGAAAGCGGACGACTTATTTGTGCCGCACAAACCGTGCACCTTCTCTTATCGGCGACCTCTTCCACGTAGAATACGTCGTCTCCTTGACGACCGTTCCATTTTATTCGCGAAGCATAAGCTTACGGGAAACCCGGAAGGCTTACGCGCGTTCCATATCGTTACAAATAGGTGTAGAAGGAAAATCCGTGAGCACGCCAAACGCGCACAAGAAAAGGTTCTCCTCACAGCCCGCGGGAACAAAAACGTCTTATTTAAGCATATGCGACAAGTAGGGATGAATAAACCCTCGGCTTTTTATTTGCGATTGCCAGACGGAGAGAGCTCATCTGACTCCCTAGTTGTGGCCGTGTTGTTCAGGGACTACTACTCGGCAGTCTACAACGTCGCACAACCTGACTGGCATCACATCCCTCTGCTGCAGAATTTCCGGCAGCCACCAATTACTGTCGAGTTTTTCGGGCTGGATATTGAGGACCTTTTATTTAAGGTGAATTCATACAGTTTAATTGGTCCTGACATAATTCATTCCAGAATTCCCAAAGAAGCAGCTGCTAGTCTGTCAGACACCTTCTGTAAGCTATTTATACAGACGCTCCAGACTGGCACTCTCCCTAGCGCATGGAAAGGGGCGACGGTCATGTCCGTATTTAAAGCCGGTGACCGGCACCCTCAGGCTAGCTATCGGCCAATCAGCCTCACTAGTAGTCCGTGCAAGATATTGGAGAACTTATTAAAGCGTGCCATCCTTAATCACTTTCTTTCAAACAACCACTTTTCTCCTACCTAGCATGGCTTCCTTCCTA
>JTDE01001307.1:85306-101431 GCA_014338405.1 Paragonimus skrjabini miyazakii | reverse complement strand
CTGGCCTTTTGCCTGCTCCGTAGTTTGGTGGCATTTAATCCCTCGGAGGTTTTCTCCCTATAACCCCTAGAAGCGGTACTACACCCTGTTTTCAATGACTGCCTTTTAGGTCAACAGAACACCGCTGACATTGAAACGGACAAACGGACTGGATCCGGGTGACTTGGGCCTCCAACCTTGAACCCGTGAACAAATCGCTGAAATTGCACGTGTGACCTTGGGCTTCGAAGAACCTGCGAATAAGCTCGGCATGCAGCAAACAGATCAGTTCAATTATCTCTTCAAGTTTTTGATAATTGGGAGTTCGGGGACAGGAAAGACGTGTATTATGAGGCGTTATACAGAAAGGAGATTCATCCCTAATATGTTACATACTGTTGGAGCCGAATTTGGTAGCAAGATAATAAACGCCGATGGAACTGCGGTGAAAATGCAGATTTGGGACACTGCAGGTGCGTTTATTGTTTTTTTGTTGGCTGTTCATTGAGGAAGGGTGGAAATCACCGACTGTATGGGCGTGTTCAATAAGCATTTCGTAGCCGGGCAAAGGACGTCGTGTTCTCTTTTGTGCGTACCTTATGGCTGTGAGACGTACTGTAGCATGCAAGCCGGCTGGTTACCGCTGGCTGTCCGTAACACTTACGGACAACTCTTGGGCAGCGTAGAGACACCGGGGGACAGCGTTCTTCTGGAGTAGGGGGTTCCAGCAACTCCTGTAAAGGGAAACAACAAGAAACAGGCATGAGCCAAAGGCCCAGTAAGCCATGCACACGACTTACTCAAACAATAACTAAAACGGCGCCGACAACACAGCAGCACGCTCCGTCACCAATTCAAATTCAACTAGTGCGCGCTCGCCGGTATCGACCGCACGTTACAATACTACTGTTTCCGTCGTCAGTTCTGCTGTGGTTTATGAACTTGGAAACTTGTGTTTTGGGTTGGCTTGGGTTCTGTGTGGCCCGCACGACAATAGTAGTTACACGTCACTTGAACCTCAATCACTCAACGCCACATCAGTGATTCTGAGGATACAAAGTCATCCTCGCGAGTCCCTATTTACTCTTACGGATATTATCACATTTAGTCACTGTCCCCTTTAACTTAAACAGTCAATACGGCAGACTTAAACTTATTAGGTCAGCCTATAAGCACAACTTTTCGGTACGAGTCTGTGAAGTCTGAAACTCTTCCTGAGCATGTTGGGTGCCAGGACAGTGGCTACGTTCAATTTCGCTTAGGTCGTTACTGTAGTTCCTGATCTGTGTCTCACTGTGCTTTGGTTTGCATAGCCGCGTGCATGTTTGTCGAATAGCTCATATCTAACCATCGTGTATATAGTAGGGGTAGGCATGCACTTGCTTTCTTTCATTTCAGCCCAGTGGCATAGCGTTGGCTATAGCTACTTGGTCATAGTGTTTGAGCGCAGTAAGTTGCACAAATCATCAAGTTTACACCTGTATTGACCTGGACGGTTATAATAAATTACTGCTTATCGTCTCTAAAACAAGTTTCAAGAGACAGTTTAGTAATGCAGAATGTATGCAGGAGGTTTGAAAACGCACCTGTTGGTTTTGAAAGAGTGCATCGTTACAAGATATAGTTATATCTGAATGTAGCAGGATACACCTTGGAATTTGGCCGATATGAAGGACTGATTAGACCGTTGTAATCGATATGTCATTTCAAATCTAGCAATATAAGCGATCGCGTGCGCTTTGTGCAACTTACTGCGCTCACAGACTACAACCATGTAGCTACAGCCAACGCCCTCTGACAAAAACAAGAAAATCTGTGACATATGACTTCCTTTAGCACTGAAATTTCTTGTTCGGGGAAACAGCTACCAAGACTCGTTTTCTAATTTCGTGTACCATCCGTTAAACTAGCTACGTCAATCGAAACTGTGTATTCCTAGTACGAGGTCACCACGGCTATCTTAAGATTGCTTAGTGTTGACCAGATTTGGTTCTGGGTGGTCACAATAGACTCTTGTGCAAACTAAGACTAACACCGAACTGCTGTACCATTCTAGGAATCACATACTGCTCTGCTGGGACATTGGTGTAGTGCGAGGGAAAATCATAACGGACATACCGTCGGCAACTTGTTCTCTTGTTGAGGTTCATATTAGGGTCTACGGGTAACTGTCTGTCACATTCGGAACCAAGAGAGGCTCTCGTCAAAGTTATTCTTTTTCCCCAATTTCGTTCAATGTTTTCATACACGGATGTGTTACATATCAGTTATTCGTAGTCAGATAGGCGATTAGGAAAGAACTGAACCTTCATTATAGGCTTTTTTTAAAAAAAATAATTGCACTGTAGATGCTGAAACCAAAGGGAATAAAGGTGACTGAATCAATCAAGTAATGACGGAAGTATTAGGCAGAAACCTTTGAGAATTATATATATTCGAGCGTAAAATCTTGCAAAACGTCAGCGGCACATGAACAAGGGGATGCAGGCGCGGTATCTGAACTAAGGAAACGGAAGTATCTTTGGGAGTCTTAAAAAAAGGAGCGAAACCAGCGTAAGTAACAAAGTCCGGAAGGGCGTTTCACATCTTAAGCTTGCAGGAAGAAGAGGCTATGACGACACTCCAACCGCCTATGTTAGACCTCTGTTTTGAAAGGATAGCCCCTCATCCATGTTGGACATGAAACTATATGAATGGTCAATTAAAATGAGGATTGACAAACAAAACAAGACTATCTCTAAGCTCGCGAGGCCGTAAAAGCTGATAGTCTGACTCCATGCAGTTAAGCATCAGTGTGAACCACTGATGTATTGCTGTCTATGATGATGATGATGATGGCCTGAAGGTTCCGAACGGTCTTGTTAATACGTCGTATTCTCCGAGTGTATTTTTCCCTCTTGAAGAAGAGGTGGCCAGTTTTATTGCATACGTACGCTAAACTAACGATTCCCAGGTATACACAATTACCAGGTGCGAAATAACGCGAATAAGTGAGAGACCCAACGTATGTTGCTCAGAAGTTACGGCAAGCCGGAAATGTGCATGAGCCAGTGGCGCGCCTTGGCTAACGAGCCTATTAGCAACCGAACGCGATCGCATGCAGCAAGCGTATGGTAAGCAAAAGTGTTTACAATCCCATGTTCAATATAAACCAGTATTTTGGGGGAATGTTACACATCCTACATCAAGCAAACCAGGGTTATCTCCAGATCACTAACAGATCACTTTAACTCTCGAGATATGGACTGATAAAACTGTTGTGTAGTCATCTCAAGTAATGGGGGTTAAACTGACTGAAAGCCTAGTGTGCAGCGCTAATACATTACGAGCCGTTTTTGCACTTGTCACAGCGTTAGGTGGGCTAGTATGAGTTTGCTAAACCGATGTGCCGAGATTCTTTTCAGCTAAGACTGTCTGGAGAGGTTTGCCATTAAGATAATAGATAATGGTTGTCGAGCAGCGGATGTGTATAACCTTGTGCTTTTCAGCGTCATACAGACTTTTAGGGGTTATTCTGCATGTTGGCTGACGCGTGAGAATTTCTCATGGACTGCAAATCTTGACATTATCTGCAAACAGCAACATGGGAAACGAGGTCGAAGCAGGAATGTGGTTTATACAGATGAGGAATAAGGGCGGATCAATAACAGATCCTTGGAAGACACTGCTGTTGCTTGGTTAACCAAGAGGAAACGCAGAGTTTACGCGCATTCTACTTTGCTGATTAGTGGGGTTAGACTGCTGCTATCGAAGAATATTACTCTGCACTCCATAACAGTGAAGTTTGTCGAACAAAACATCATGATTCACGCGTTCAAAACCTCGACAAAATCTGCATATGGAGTTGCATGGTAATAGCGATGATTGGCCATAAGAATGCGCACATCATATTCTTCACCATTTTGTTTAAAACCACAACGTCAGCGGGGTGGGAAGAAAAATGGACTTTGTTATGCTTCACGGTTTCTGAGATTGTATGGACAAACTCCGTATTGTTTCGGTTTTTAAAGGTGATCAACTTGAATTAAGATTATTTTCACGCTGGCTGTTTGTAGGAGTACAAATTTTACTAGCCGCGTGATTGATTGTCGTGTAGTCTACAGACGAATTCGAATGCAGGTTGCAATGTGTTTCTGCATCTGTGATTGGTGTGTGAACTGGCGTGTACAACATTTGCTCCCGTGCTTCAAGCTAATGAAGGGAACCTGTTTCCTCTCGTCCACCTGGAAGCCCCACTTGTGCATCTTCGGGGTTGCATTCAGTGAATTCAATTAATGATTCATGTTTCAGTGGGCTTCACGTCGCCTGAAAACTGGTCCAAAAGCAGTTGACCAGCGTGGTGAGGAAACCCTCGAGGTCGACTTTCGATTGAGTCGGAACAGCCGCTCGTGTAGAGTAGCGTTTTTAGTCGTACATAAATAAAAGTGGATGAAATGAAAGGCGTCGGGAAGAACGATCTCGCATTCATTGATTGCATGGAATCCAGACTGGGAAGCGATCGCACCAGGTCATCAGAAAGCGCCTTTTAAACTTTCTTTCTAATCGTTCGATTTAAAAAAGTATGCTGTCATTCTTCTGGTCACTTTTCCTTTGTCATGTAGAATGTGCTTCAACTTCTCACATAAATGATCCGTGGTCCGAGTGGATGGCATGTTAAACGCAGAAAACAACTGAAAGAAATGATCGATTGTTGTTGGTACTGTCATATCCCGATAGACAGGCGCGGGCGGAAACCTCGAATATTCATCACTTACTGTAAGTATTTGCTTCGGAAAGTCGAAGGTAGATGTCCTTCAGAATCAAGTTTCACTCGTTTGGGAGGACACGGTGGACATTTTGCTAAACCTTGTTTCAAACTCGGCGCAGGCTACACGGCTGGATGTGGCCTTCCCTACGTCAACCACTGAGAGCGGCAGATTTCCGAAGCGCACAAAGTGAGATAGTCGAACAGTGCCAGGTTGGCATAGGGGTGTGTGGCACGTTTACCATTTTATGCATGTTAAATGTACTTCAAATTAATGTTGTAGAGCCGTGACAGTATACCACGGGATAATATATCGGCGTTTTTGTTCTCTATACCGAAGCACTAGATTACATAGAAGCTATCACAAAAGAGTTCGATGCGCCATCACTTAACTTTGTCATTAAAAATGTTTATTTTTCGGGGTTGATTCATGCGCTTAAAGGCAACTGGCCTTTGATCTGTGACCGGTGAAAAATGTGTGCAAGGCAAATAATGACCCCATTTTCTGATCGATACGATGATCATGATGGCGCTCACTGGATGATAATCTTCCGGCGAAGACGGAACCCCCCCCCCCTTGTCTACCATATTGTGATAGCGTGGCAGTAATGAAAAAATTTGAAGCGTTGACTTCTGTTACGAACAATGTTTCCGAGTCAAGCATTGTCATCATGGGTCGGGCAAGTTCATCTTTTAAAATTTTTTAGGACTCTCATACATCATTCTGTAAGGGAAATGTTTGGTTCCTAACTAGGGGTTGAATTTCGTCAGAAAATTATGGTATCCATTGGGTATAGTTTGTAGAAAGACCAACAATTGACCGTCGAGATTTCAAATCTCAAGAATAGAGAGGTCCATAACGCTTGAAGCCTATCAGCGTCTAGTTTTTATCCATCTGAAGAATGTTGCATCCCAAGAACATGTCTTGTCCAACAATGATTGTGATTTTGTTCTCGTCAAGTGTTAATTATTATTTCTTAGCCTTTTCATAGAACTGTGCCACATGCGGTGATGTCGTTTAAATATGCCGAAATTGCTGGAGAGGCTTCCGTTCCCGTGGTATGTTCGATAGCTGGTTGGAAAACTGACGCAGTTGGTCACAACGATGGTAATACAGCGGAATTGAGGGAGATCGTTGCATCCTTCTATACAACGAACATTATCTTCATTTTTCATCAGTACTTCGTGACAAACTGGTACTGAAAACAATAGTTTAGGATCTCCGCAATCATTTTACCAGTTTCCAGAAATGGATACGCATGTAAAAATCCGAAGAGGTTTACAGCTTGGTTGTATTTTGTAACTGTTCCATTTTTCTCCTTCATTATTTAGGCACGTCGGAGAGTCGAATGGCCCAATAATGCATTTTGTAAAAAGAAGTTTTAGATTTCCAACACGATTAAATGTTCATCCAGAGTGGAATTTCTTCACGATTTTTTAACGACCAGAGTACAGTTGGGCGAGGAGTTGGGAATATATGGTGACAAATTAGTACGTGCAGCGATAATGTTGCACAACGAAAACGATGAAAACGTTGATAGACTTAAACAAGATTTTCAGTTTTTAGGTACATACGGAAAGTCAAACCCTAGTAGCAGGTCAGCAAACATATTGGAAGCACTGAAAGTTTGGAATGCTAGTACTTGGAATTTTTGTATCTCGGATTTTCTTGGTAGTGAGGACGTCTTGTCAGACAAGTAGAAGCCGTGATTGTAGAACTCTATGAGTGTTCCCCCTTAAAATGTTGTTTTTGAATTATATCACTATTGAAACTTTCAGTATATAATGGGTCTTATTGAGATATATGATTAACAGAAATCTGCGCGGCTGCATTCGACAGACACTGAAGAGCGATGACCACAATCGTCAAGTATAACCAAGAATTAACAGTGTGGTAGCTTTCGTTTGCTTTGCTGGCCGGTAGATCCTCCGATAGAGACACTTTTTATCATGGATTTTGCAATTTACATCCCTTGTAGTACACTTGAGACGGGGATATCTGACATAACTGCAGAAGTAGGATCGTTCACTTGCTGCTATCCTTATTCGTGACTTGCATGGCAGAGTTTTAGTGGTTTGGCAAATCTAGAGTGAAAATTGACGCAGAATTAGAAAATTTATGTGGACTAAAGTAATTGATCTGCTTCAGATTGAACGCCACTCACATTTAGGCTCACTTCGTTCCTATTTGATATCGGTTTCGGTGTATATCCATGCTGCAGCTGACATTTAAACTCCGGCTCCATTTTCATGAGACAACTGTGTTGACTACTGTGCTATTGCCTTCACATTAGACACAACCAAATAGTCATATTTGAACGCTCGACCACCGCTGTCGAGTACTACTTAGTAATTCTTAGTAATTCCATACTACTTGGTCCACCCGATCGTCTCGATGGAAAACAGTCAATCAGTAGCCCCTTGATTAGGATTTCCGAATCAAGCCAAATTATCCGACTTCAATAATCTTGCTGAGTAATGTCTTAGATAACTTATGAGTAGTCGGGAATTTGGTTAGACACCACATACTTGGTTACAGCTTTTTATGCAGATAGACCTCGCAGCCGGCTTATCTCGAAAAGAAGCATTATACTTGAGTTTTGCTCACCAGCAGCGCATATTCTTATCATATCCTCATTGCAATGAAATATGCGATGTTCGATTTGAAATTAATCAAATCTCCGATTGCTCATCAGCAAGTGGACTTGGTAATTTGTTCCAAATATCGACGTCGTTCATAAGAGGTGTGCAAATAGAATGATCTATTTCGAGAAGGTGCTGCCATTCTGCATTCCATTAATGAATGCATAATTTATAACGGAGACTTGAGGGCGCAGTCTTTTGCCAATTATTTGAGAGTGTGAGAAAGCTTGTTTAGAATTTGGCCTGTGTCCTGCTTGCACGTAAATAATAGGTGTCCAGCAAAATTCTCGTTCGGGAGTTTGCCGTACAGTTTTTCCAGAGTATTAAGTGCATCCTCAGGCCTACTGCCCTCAGCCACGCGCCTGTAGTTGATGAGAACACCTTGTTTATCTAAATCTGGTAGCAGGGATTTCTGGACCCGAGTACAAAATGTACGTAACCAGTTACTCCAAATTTTTCTGGGTGTTGGGCAGCTGTGGGGCGCAGTTTTGCGCATTATGTAACGAATAACTTACTGTATGTTGGGTGTTCATTCTAGGAACAAATAACAGCAGCTATGAAAGCTTGCCATAAAGAGGCACTTTCCGGAGAAGCTGTGCAATAGCGGTAGAACTGAGTTTCTCTCACGTCGGTAAACCTCATTATCATGCATCGCTTGATTCCCCCTGGCTCTGAATAAGATGAAGACCGTCGGAGACTCAGATGAAAACTAACCGGAGGCTTGCACAAAGACCGTGAGCACCACTTGGTCAAACAGTCGGAAGTGGTGGAACGAGACTTTTGTCTGAGAATACCTAAAGTTTTTTTTACCTCTGGTTCGTGGTTGTACTGGCTGTCGAGTCTTTTTAAGTGAGACCAGCCTGTCGCACCGATTTGATCGGTGGACTGAAGAGTTTGTAGAACAGTCCAGCTGACCTCAACCAAAGCATATAGATGACGGGATCTGAATAGTCAGTTATTGCTTTCCAGACAGCCCTCCGTTGGAAACAGAAGTGGCACTGGAGCTCAAGTTGTGGAAACAAGGTTCTTGGACCAATTCTCTCGGGTTCCCTATTCAAACATGGTGGGGAGAGGTTGATATCGGAGCTGACAAAACTCTTTCAGACGGTTTGGTAAACTGAAGAGGTATCTCGTGACTAATGCTTGTCAGCAGTGGTTCCCGTATCCAAAAAGGGAGCCCGAAGGCAAGACGAAAACCGCAGAAGCATCAGTCTAGTGAATGTTGTGTCCAAGTTACTCAATGGTCTTTTATTACGTCGGCACATTAAACTCAGAGAAAGTCAGCTACCTGAAGAAAAGGTAGGAATCCTATCTAGTCGAGAGTGCGTTGGCCACATTTTCATTTTGCGTCGGATCTTGGAACATCGACACTCTTATAGGCAGCCGTTGGTCGTGGTGTTTTTAGACTTGAAGACTGTTTTCCTTTCAGTTGCTCGTAACGTTCTCTGGAGCTGTGTTCTTCACAATGGAGTACCCGGGCAATACGTGAATCTGTTGGGATCACAGTGTGCTCACTCTACAAGCAGGGTGAGAGTTTGCGGACAGTTGTCTCGGGCATCCATCATTTCTGGTGGTATTCATCAGGGGTGTTTGATCTCCCCCTTCTTTAATATGGCAATGAGAAGACGTAAATGTGATTTTCTCCGGAGTAACATTTCGTACATTCGGATCACACATGGACATGTAACTAATTTTAAACACTAAGATAAGGTTCCATAGGGCCCAAATCATGGCTCAAGGGATTAGACAGACAGACACGGAAAGGAAGATTAAACAAATAGGGATACTGACTACCAGAGCAGTCGCAACAGCAGCACAACTTGTTTTTGAACACACAGGGGGGATTATGACGTCTGATAGCCAAAGCCCTAACAAACTATAGGATACGTTTCCGGTGGCTTCGAAAAATCACAGAAAGTGCGTCACAAACATTTACTCTGTGTCCTGTTTGAATTATGTATTTCGCTGTTGATGATGCTGGGTGCCGTCCTTCGGCCTCTGTGCACGCGCCTGGCGTTTCTAGTTGTTTCCAGCCACTTGGGAACAGGCTCCTCGATACGAGAAGCTAGCTGTCGGTTTGTCCTCCCTGTGTAGCTCATACTACAACTACGTGAATATTTGTATAAGCATTGGGATGTAACAGACTGTGACAGACATTGTTAGTCTTCGACTAACGCCGAACTGGAACGCTTCACTAGAATAGCCAGTATAGTGCTTGACGAACCTAGCTTCGGTAACAGTAAACGATTTACAACTTGGAGCCCTGATCTGCGGCATTAACTTCTGTGTGCTGCCGGTAAGAACCATCTGTATCGGGTTCGAAGCGCAGTGTTATATGAAGTTTTCTGTTTATCATCAGATGACACTCAATTCTGGTTTACAGTCAAACTCGGGTTTTGAACAGCAGTACCAATCAAGCCCTCACAATATGAATTATCTTTAATCGATGAACATAATGCTTCCTTGGGTACCCTGAAGTTGAACAATCAGATGCTAGTAATGTGGCCGGATAAAAGATTGGTAGTTATCACTCTGAACAGAAAGATTATGCAGCTAAACCTGACGTTAACCTCAACAATACATCAATAGACGTGGACCCGTTTGCTCTTTGCTTGATATTGTCAGAAGGATTGGTTGAACAGATACTCCATTAACCGAACTGCAAACGTAACAGACATCCCGGTGCCTTTATTGATTAATAGCCCATTAATGTAGCAGACCGGGAATTCAGGTCGATCACCAACCGCAGCTACTTCGATCATTTTGAACAAAACGACTCGAAGGCCTTTGAAATAGCCGTTGCTTCCGTACACCAACTCAAATAGTATTTGATTTTTCATACATGTTCATGGCAACTTACGTAGCGGCACTGCTACCTTCCGATTACGGACAAAGTGGGTTAGAAAAATTTCTATCAAACTAAAGGACACTTCGATTGCTCAACGGTTGACCGTGATCACCGGCATATCCAACAAGGCAAAAAACGTTTGGTATCATCCGAAAGCCTGATGCGGCTTCGACCACATAAACTCCACGTAGCAGTTGTCAGAATCAGAAAACATTGTCTTATTCACTGCACCCTCGCGCTAAGCAAGCCTCTCACTGCTAGATGAGCCAGACTCTCTAGTCATTGTATCTGAGTAGGGCTCCACACGAAACTCTATATTCTGTTGTCTGGCGCATCATACTTTTGAATCAGAGATTTTGAGAGACTCCACAAATAAGCCTCCTTTCGCAGCGTAGGCAACCGAGGAGTGCTAGTAGTTATCGTTGCCCTGAACGACAAGTTCACTGATTTTCATTTTCCCCCTGCTCCTAATTTTCTTTTTTTTTTCAAGCCTACACAATTCGTAAACATTGGCGCTTTTAACGACTTTGACAGATAGGTCAGCAGGCTGCTCTGGGCAGCGCCGTTTTGAATCTGAAAATGAATGTGTGCCGTGCCCTTGGTACGAGTCTTTACGATCCTTTTGTTATCCTTCTCTCCAATTCGCCCTTGGCTAATACTGTGAATCACCAATTCTTTCTCAGAGTTTTTGGTGACAATGAAACCGAATCCTACGGCCAAGTTGGGTTGAAGATTGTACTGAACTCTAAACCAGTACAGTATTCGACTGGATCCTAGTGAATGGTCGTCTATGTGCCGCCAGATTTAAACTTTTAGTTAAAATTGATCAGCACACTCGTTTATACAATTATGCTCCAACAGAAAACAGTTCAGGTGCTGTCAAGGACGCTTTCTACGGTGTTGTTTTTGATTTCCGGGATAAATTAGGCACCCAGACGTCAGTGTGCTTACTAGCGACGTGAAAGCACAACTTGGTTGTTTTACCCCGGGGGTGAAACGGTCAAGTGGCGTGTTATCCGTGCACGTCGCAGACTGTGGTGATCGGCTATTACTATTGTGCGCACCTCCTGGACTCTGTCTATCAAGTTGCACGTTCCAGTACTGAGAACGGCAATGCGTTACACGGAGGCCACCTTCTGCAATCCAACCATGGAAACAGTTTAATGAAGTCGCTGTCAGCTACCGGTTGCATCACTCCAATAAAGATTGTAAATTTTTGTGTAACCTTCTTAACTCACATTGCGTCGTTGCTCGTGTCCTCTTTGCTTCCCTGTTTACTCACAGATCGTCTGCTCGCAAACAGGAAACTGAGCGACAAAGATATACAAAACACCTAATAAACGGCACTGACAACCATACTACCAGGGTCAAAACAGTGAAGTGACCCAAACAAGCACTGGGCAAAAATCTTAACTATGCGAACCTCTTATGTAAAGGTCTACTCCACGGAAACACTGCAGATACAACAGAAGTTGATTTCTGCCGACTCAACAGAACTTACGAGCAAATGTCGACAGATCCTCTTGACTCTGAATACGACAAACACCGCCGTGAACCGAAAAGAGAAAGGTCACGAAAAGCCTGCATAAGGTCGGTGCGGTTTATTCCTCCGAGGGAGTCAAACAGACAACGAGGTGCTGTTTTCTCTGATTCTTGATTGCACTAGCCCTCGATAAGGTGTTAGCGAGACTTTATATGAAGGTGGCCCAATAATCTATACCTTATCGCGGCGCTTCTACTGATGTGTGGAGCACTCTGAGAAACAGTTTGACCGGCGTGAGCCACCGTACTGCGTTGCGGATAGTGGAAATTATGTGACAAGTTACGACGTTTCGAACGACCCACCATGAGGAAACGAAGTGGCATTAAGACTTTTCGAAGTTAATGACGAAAAATTGTTATCCGAGCTAACCACATTCCTCCGTTTCGTATGGGTGTCTCACAACTGGTGCTTATCAACAGGCATTCTCATCCTCAGGAAAGGTGCCAACCCATCATGCGACAACCGCAGAGGTATTAACCTTGTCTTTATCGCATCCAAGCTGCTCACGGGTCTCGTCATGCGGTGGCTTCTGAAACACGGAGAGAACCAGATAAGAGATTAACAGGTAGATTTCCCGCCTGGTCGCGAGTGTATCGACCTTATTTGTCACTCTGTGACAGATACTGGGCTGCTGATTTTCCTTTTCTAAGTTGATGGTCGTGATATTTCTGGATCTAAAACCTAATTTTGACTCGGTTGTCCGATACGCCTTTTGAGACCGTCTGCATTGTGGAGGATTTCTAGTGAAGTGTATCAATTGGTTGAAATCGTTATCTACGAACTCTGAGTGCAATGTGCATGTACGGGCAGCTGTCTCGAGCGTTACACGTCAGTTGGTGTTAGGAAAGGGCATTCAGAAGTGGTATTCAGAGGTTCTGGGGATCCCGAAATGGAGCTTCTACCGAGTAGTATGCTAACTGACATTCCGTGTGAGCACGACGGTGTTTCACGTGATTCTTTTGCAGAGAATATGCTTACCGTGCTGAACCGATTAAATGATATGACTGGCCTGTGTGGTATGCAGTTTTCACCTTCATAATGTAAAGTTTTAAAAGACTGGGTTGGCGCTGACCCTATCTTTATTATTGCGGTCACGCTGCTGGAGAATGTCGATCATTTCATCTACCTTAAGTAGTGTCATCTCGTGGACTTGTAGTGTTACCTATGAGGTGTCCATGAGGATAGCGAAAGCACGCGTTGCGTTCATTCTTCTTCGTCACTTATGGCGTCACGAAAATGTCTATGTGTTAGTTAAAGACGAGGTCTACATTTGCATATGTGCATTCAGTTTCGCTCTATGTATCAGATGCCTAGCTCATTCGTACGGAAGGTAGACACAGACTCTCGGTGTTCGATCACCATTGCCTTCGCCATGTAACCTGTGTTAAATGGGCTGACTGTGGGAGCAACGCGAAAGTCCGTTGGCGTATATTTGAGAAATGTACAAGTTCACGACCAATAACCAAGCTAGTAAGGACGCATTGTCTTAAGTGGTTAGGTAACTTACTCTGTATGCCGACAGAGCGCCTGTCGCATAGCTCATTGTTCACTGTGGCTGTTGATGGTTGGAAAGAACCGTAAGATGGCTGAGCGATGAAGTGGCTACAAGCTATGAGACCATCTGGCTGAACATGGTTAGTAGGTACCGTATACCTAGTGGAGGAGTTCGCGACCCTCCACATTCGCCAATATAGCATTGTTATGCAGTCCATGGGGGACTCCTATCCGCAAATTTATCGTCTGTTTTGTTTCGTGAAACCCAGCTGGTTTCACCTATTTGTTTTCTTTCTTTTCTCTTTCGCTATATACTTGTACTTATTACTGTTTACTTTATGGATCATTTGCCTTCATACAATATGTACATGTGAATTGCATGTTGTTTGGAACTTCAAACCTAAACTGTGGGAATCAAAGACACCGCGACTGGATCACGTGCAACGGAATAGCCGAGGTTTTCATATTTCTTTTCGACATCGTTGGCTGTTGGCATGTTCGTTACGAGCAGGCCACAGTTCGTAACCATGATAAAAAATCAATCACTGTTAATCACTCTTCCAGGGGCAACTGAACGTCTTCTGTGCCAAATGTGAAACAGGATGGCTTGGCTGTTGTTATTACTTCAGTCATGCCGCAAAACTAACTGGTTGTTGTTACTCAGGTTTACGAAACTGTTGACAGTCTCTTGCGGACGGCATGCAATAAAATATGTGCGTGTGAAAGTTCCCGGTTCACTTTGAAGATGCGAAATGTATTCTATTCAGACTATGCTCCAATCACTGTACTCGGTATCGCGTACGTGCCTTTAGCATAAGGGTTGTGCAAGTCAGTATCATATTTACATGTCCTGTCAGTTATCTTAGTGTTGAGAAAGAACTTCAAGCCAGTCGTTCTAGATTATCTAAACCCATCATCTAGAATACTATCTCTGACAGAGTTAAACAAGAAGAGGGAGACTGACATCGTGAGTATGACTCGGATAGATGACCACGTGAGACCTCTCCCATGAACCTTCATTATGCTTGTACAGTGAACATACGGCGACTCGCCGATTCACATATTTCTTTTGGTCTCATTTGCGAAGTAAACAGTTCCCGTGAACGTTGCGAGCATGTGAATAGGAGGAGGCCCCCTAGGTCTAAAAAGATCGCTACTGTCAAGATAGCGATAAATCGTGTGGTAAAAGTGTGGTCAGTGAGCCATCAACCGGATTCATCATCATCATCATCATAGCAGCCATGAGCCTGACCAAAAAGATACTGTGGCCCGGGCCGCCGTTCACCTCAACAGTGACGTGGAATATCCTAGAAGAAAACGTTACTAAAAAGGTTGAAAATTATTACATGAAGACTAAGAGGAAGAACTAGAAATGGTGTGGATACAGGTACGCTATTGACTGCGACACATTGCCATCTCGGATAGCGTCTCTAATAAGCGGTTTGAGTGATCACGAGGACCCCATCCAGGCTGACGACACCTACCCACTTTACTCAGTGGAGCAGTCAAGGTCTTCATACTTCGTGACCGTGTTGTTGCTTGACCACCAGGCGGTTTTACTCAACTGTTGGTGGCCTCAGTATATAATGCCCGGTACGGTAAACGATCAGATGACATACGGAGTACGTGACCCAAACACCGCAAGCTGTGTACCGTGATTAGCTGATCAATTGATCACGCATCCCCAGCGTTCCGGAATACGCGCCGGCGAACCGTCACAGTGCTCACGCGATCAGTCCACTTAATATGGGCCAATTGGCGGAGACAACGATGGTCAAACACAGCAAGCCTGGGGATATCTTCTTCGTGAACAGACCATGTTTCCGAACCATAAAGCAAAATGAAACGCACGTAGGTATTATATATCCCTCCTTTCAGCGACAACCGGACGTCTTTTCGACGCCACAGATGACGCAGTTTGGCAAAGGCAACTCGTGCCTTTGCAATCCTCGCTGATATCTCATCAGCGATATTACAGGCTGATGAGATAGTGCCTCCCAAGCATGTGAAACTGTCCACAGTCTCAAGCGGATTACCTGCAATGAAGAAAGTAAGAGTGGAAGTGCCCCAGTCTTGAAACAGCACTTTGCACTTCGAGCAACTGAGTCGAAAGCAGCCTCTAGGTCCAAAAAGAACGACTGTCGGCTGTCTGTAAGAGTGTCGATGTTCCAAGATCCGTCGCAAAGTAAAAATATGATCAATGCACCCTCGACCGGATTTGAATTCTGCCTGTTCTTCGCGTATCTGGCCTTCTCTGAGCTTAGTGAGACGACGTAAAATTAGGCCAGTAGGCAACTTGGACGCAACAGACACTAAACGGATGCCTCTGTCGTTGTCACATAGACTTAGGGCCTCCTTTTTGAAACCGGAAATGACTGTTGATAGGCACCAGTCATGGAGCACCTATTCAGTCTCCCAGATCGTCTGGAGGAGTTCTGTCAGTTCTTTTATCAACCTCTCCCCACTATCCTTGAAAGGAGGGAGGAGGTTTGGACCAGGAGCCTTATTACGCTTCAATAAATTGGGCTTCAGTATCACTTCTGCTTCCGACGGAGGGCTGTCTGGAACGCAATAACTGATCATTCGGGTTAGGTCGTCAACATGATCTGGTTCAAGCCAGCTGAACTGTTCTTCAAAATGTTTAGCTCACTTGTCAAGTCGGCGCGACTGATTGGTGATAAGTGAACCATCTTTTTCACATATGGTCTCATTCACGCCGACTCGACGGCCAGTACAATCACGGATCAGGGAAAAAAGCCTTCTGCTATTCCCAGATAAGAAGGCTTTTTCCATCTCTTTTAATTCTTTGAGCGAGTAGTGCTCACGGTCTTTGCGCAAGCTTTTAGTCAGCTTGCGTTTAAGTTCTCGACGGTC
>JTDE01001307.1:26914-77927 GCA_014338405.1 Paragonimus skrjabini miyazakii | reverse complement strand
CCCGCGAGACTTCAGGAGTGCTCTCTTGAAGGTGTCGTCGAAGCGTTCGACTTGACCATTGGATTGTGGGTGGTATGGTGGCGAATGGAGATGTCGAATGTTGTTTTGGGTGCAGAACTCCTTGAACTGGACCGAGGTAAACTGCGATCCATTGTCCGAGATAAGGGTCTCCGGAAGGCCATGTTGTCTGGAAATGTGCCGTAGGTTGTTGATGGTGGCTGGGGTTGTAGCGTGCGTCAGCGGGACGATCTCAGGGCACTTGGAGTATGCATTCACCAGAATGAGATATACCATATCGTTGATGGGTCCCGCAAAATCCATATGGAGGCGTGACCACGGATGTGCGAGTTGCTTCCATGGCTGAGGGTCGACGCGCGGCGGGTTCGCCGTGGAGGACTGCAGTTGATTGCAAATGTCCATGATCGGTAGTTGTGCCAGGCCAAGTTGTTCAAGCCAATCGAGACCAAGTAGGTTGACATTTGAATCAGACAGGTAACAGACTGCATCGGTGGCTTTGTTCTTGAAGCTGACACGACAATGCAATTGTCCAGTTAATTGCATTGTGCCACCACAGGCGCTGGTGGCGGAATGAGATGTCAGCTGGACTGGCGGGCGGCCAATTGATTTCCGCAGTCGGTTGGAGATGATGGTGATATCAGACGCAGTGTCAAGCTGAAGACGAGCTGGGTGTCCATTGATCAGTACGGACACGAACTTTCTGCGTGAGGCAACATCGACTTTGAAGGAAGCAAGCGAGCTGCTGGACCTGGCGGTTGGTTTGGATTTTGGTGGGCGTGGCCGCTTGTTGGTTGCGCGTTGACTGCCCGGCATGCGTGATTGACAATAGCCATCCCTGTGGCCCACCTTTTTGCAACGCTGACAGCAGTGTTGTTTGAGTGGGCAGTAACGCGTGTAGTGCCATGGGCTGCAATGCCAACAAGGAGAGGGCGGCGTCTTCTTGGAGACAGAGTTGACTGTGCGGTTCGTTGGGGGAGGTTGTTGCTGTTGACTTGGACTTGTGACTGGGTTGACAGAAGTTGAGGACTGAACAGAATTCTGGACCAAGGCAGAATCATGTTTGAGGTTGAGTAGTCGATGGCCTTCAGTAGTGAGGTCCTGAAGGGTAACTGACTCGTCTTGTCGAATCCGACTGAGCAAACGCGTGCGAAGGTCAGCATCATTTGGAGACTGAAGTCCGCAGACAAAGATGAGGCACTTGAACTGATCCTCCGTGAGGGGGGATAGCTTGAACCGCTCGCACTCACGATTCACAATGCCAGCGCAAGTGACAAGGTCATCCGTGTCCCGCTTGGTTAACTTGAGGCAATAGTACCGCAAATTGAATTGGGAAGACTGGTCACCAAATATCTGCAACAGGATATTGACCGTCTCATTGAAGCTGATGTCACGTGGGCTCTTGAGCAGGATAAAATTGATGTACCGCTCGTGTTCCGCAGGGCCAAGTTTGCGGAGGAGAAGTCTGACCTTCCAGGAGTCATCTTGATTGGCAAATTCGATACGAAACAGGTCATCGTACCGACGGAACCAAGAATCGAATGTCATGCTCGCATGCGGGTCGCAAGCGAGCTCAGAGATACCAGTGGCCAAATTGTCAATGGATTGCGCACAACCAGATTGTGCGGATTGGCTCACACTCGTATTGGACAAACGTTCGACAAGCATCTCCATAAGCTTCATCTGTTGATGCAACAACAACTTAACGTCAGCAGCGTCCAACGACATTGATTAGAAATAATGACCGTCGCCAACTGTTACGACCCCTCCGATAGAGAAAGGACAAGAACAAATACAAGACCACGAGCAGTATCTCTATCACGAACGAGCGCAACGATTTTGCAAAGCGGTACGAAAATCAGAGCTCAAATATCGGAACGCAACTCTCGCAACTTAGAACCCCCCAACAAGTAAGGAAGAAGATGGCCTTCAAACGAGCTTTATTTACTGCTTAGCCCGAAGGCCGAATTGTGATTTACATCAACTGTATTTATAGGTTTGAGTCGGTCTTGGGCCTAGGTCGTCGAATGGACCAGTCAGAAGCGAGCGTAACTTCCTGGACGTTCCAGAATTCTGGCGAGGTTTCTAGTCTCCATGAAATGAAGAAATCCATTTCCCTTGCAAAAAATGCGAATTTTTGGGAAAAAGTGCCTTTTCCCAACACTCGGAAACAATATCCGCTGGGTATTCGGAGGGATGATTACCGAATTCATAAATTAGATGACCGGAAGCGGGCTGTCTGAATGTTACAAAGGTATGCTTTTCCTTGCCAATTGTAGCACTTGAAGCTTTTTGCGAACCCATAAATCTGCATAGGTATTCATGGGTTTGCGATTGAATCGATTAGAAGTCGCGTTTTGAAAGTCATAACAGCGTTTGCCATTCTTCAACATACATAACGACGGGATAGCGTATGTCTGAGAAATACTTGATGTACTCTGCATCCGTGTGTCATACAATTGTGATGCTTAATATACTCGGGCGGGTGTTGTTCGTTCATTATCGATCCTTGATCATGGCTGCTTATACGCTGTGTCCAAGCGCTGTGTTTGTTTCCGTATTAAATGTTATATTATCATCGTCATAGTTTTTGACTTCGAGTCATATCCGGGTTGTGTGCTCACTTGTTTCAAACTGTCACACAGACTATTGGTGTATGACCTCAACAGGGCGCAAACATGTATTGTATGGTCCCAAGTTTATTCTAAGTCCCATGCTATGTTTATAGTGGACATATTTTTGTATATTGGAAAGTGGACTATGTGATTCTCATGTAGCACGTCTACTACTCGTGTCTAACCTCTGTGATTTCACAGGGCGTGTTTCTAACTTTAACGAGTGTAATTTCGATTACGATTGAGAGAATCATATCTCTGCGTTCGTCCACTGGGCTTATTTAAAGCGCAACATCAAAAGATGCTTCCATTTGAAATAACTATAGTTGGTTGCGATCCAATTTGTGTACGGTTAGTTTTGGGTAGGGGTTCAAGCGCCGGCTTTGTGTTTGGTCGGATTGACGGTAATGTTCACCGGACTGAGATCAAGGAGCTTGGAAATAGTTTACAAACTCTCCTCTTGATGACTAGTTCTATTAATTCCGCCTTGTATGCAAGTAGAGTAGATCTCAGACCATTATCTTAACAGTGAAAAGTTAAAGTTGTCCGCGCGGATTCATCAGCAAGCGTAATCATCGGGAAACAAACATTTTTGCATTCACTTGATGTTTATTGTGTCATGCAGGATACCGAACAACAAGTCACACATTGGGAAGCGAACGCGTTCGCTCAGGAGAACGATCTCTTATTCCTGGAAACGTCAGCGCTCACTGGTGAGAACGTAGATGAAGCGTTCATGCTATGTACACGAACCATTTTGAGTAAGATCAAATCTGGAGAACTGGACCCCGACCGCCTGGGCTATGGACGTCAGCGCAGCGTACTTGGTGGACTATCCGGGGGCGACAGACCGCTACCGTTGACTTCACCGGTTTCCAACGCGGAGACCTATCACAATGACTGCGGTTGTTGAAGTGATTTAACGTTGTACAGCATACACACACGCATTTGAATTCGTGGATAAGCAAGCGCTACTGTTTTATTCATTCCCTCTTTGCATGCATGTATGTGACTACCGTCCGTTCACAATCATGTCAAACTGGTATATTCCTGTATTTCCTTTTAATGTTTCTTACGTTATCGATTTATAATTGTCTTCAGTTTCAGTCCCTCGCGAATTCGTTTGACACACTGACTGGAACATTATGATTGGGTGACTTAGTTTAGCCGAATCGCTCAATTATTCTTCTTCACAACGAATGATCCACTCGCAATTCCATTCGTTCAACTGTATTATTTTTTGTTGTTCCAGTTCATAATAACTTCTTTATGTCTTCAAGTTTCGCCATCATTTTTGTCCATTTCTTATTGTCTGTGTTTTGACAGATTTCGTTTTATTATTCTCCGTGATTTGGGTGTTATTCTTGTGTTACTTTGAACCCAATTGGTCCGTTCTACCTTGAATTTCAATATACCTGCTTCACATGCGTTGAAGCAGTGACCGTGATGATCAAACGAACTTGCTCTGTGATCCGAATAACATTTACTACTGTTTTCTTCTTCCTCTGCTCTAGCGTCGGTTTGTTTATTGTCTTCATTGAGCGTCTGTCTATCGCATTCCTTCTGATTCAGACTCCATGAACGGTGTTTATGGCTAGGAGACGGGATATCTGAGAGCGCTTAGCCTGGTTAATGTGAAGTTTCAGCTGCGACCTTCAAATAGATTGTTAGCCTGGCACAGCGCAGCAATTCTGTTGAAGCGGGGTGGCATGCTATCAGTGTGATTTATATTTAGCCTTCGCGAACGCATTAGGATTGGTCAAACGCGAGTAAGCAAAACTGTGCATTATGGCCGAGAATAATGCAGGTTACCATTACTTCGCATTCACACCTTGTTCGGTCATGATCATTGCTGGTCGAGTTCTTTTCCATCTCTATCATAACCGTACGCGAATTTCATTTGAGGGTTGACTTAATTTGTTCAGTCTCTGTTTCACAGAACGAGAATGTGAATAGCCTTCGCAACATATTTGAACGTGCTACGTGCATTGCTTGCAAACTGAATTACTGTCGATCATTTCTTCATCCGCTCATACTTTAAAAGGGTTTATTACTGATGATGGGAGGTTATTTAAGACTACAATGGGTAATTTCCATGTTGATTTCATCCTACAGCTTTGTGTTGGCCTGCTTTGGGACGTTCCGATTTCAACTCTGCGCGCGTACTAGATGCTTACCGTTTTAACCCCATTTTAAAACGTTTTTATTAGGTCAGTCTTCATCATACTTTTTCTCCCACGACCATTAGCTTGTTTACCCGTCCGCCATGGCACGTCAGTGGTTGACAGTTTTGTTTAGTTGTATTCAAACCATGATAAGACAAATCGTAGTTTAAGGCTGAAAACCAGAGCGATGAGAATGACTTTGAAGTCCCCGTGTAAACATAAGCAGTCAAGATTTCGGTGCCTACACCCAGCGAACAAATAGCTGACTTGCAAATTAGAAAACGGTGGTTTTGCCGCCCCTTTCGTCGTCAATCGCACTTGCCTCCTAGACATACCAACCAAACAGGGGCTAGGTTTGGGCCGATGAATCTGACTAGTTGTCATCTTTTCTAACATCCAGAAGAAACCTAGCAAAAAACCTAGTACTCTTTAGAACTATTGGATCGTCACGTTGGTTACGCGCTCAGTCGCCTGACCCCAAACCGAGAAATCAGAAGAGACGCGGCTGCACTGTTTATTGGACAAGCGAGACGAGACGAGACAAAACTTAGGCCACAGAAGCTCTAGATTCATAGGACAAAACGATTACTATAGATGGCCGACAGACACAAAGCGAATCAAATGAGAGTCATATATGGCAGTCAGGGAGTCAGAACAAATCACATTACAGGAGGCGTCAGAAGGCAACGCGAGAAAAAACACTGTCCAGATAGCGCACAGGCGTTCGACCGCACACCTGCAATCTGATTGGCTGAGTGGGACCATACCGCCATCCACGACCATGCCATCAGAGCTGGGCGGGCCGATCGATGCAGCGTGACGCGCCTTGGCTGTCTCGTTAGGAGATGCGCCTCCTAACAAGAACTACAAGGGCAACTCCATCTGCCCCTGGTTCGCCACCACGCACGCTGTGCCAGTCAGATTCTGTATACAAAGTGGGGACGTTTGAACTACAGCGCTGTGAGATCCGGATTCTCAAGGGTGATTTCAATTTGCACTGAAGCTCCTTTAGGATGCGTAGCAGCATTGCGTCGTGAAACGCTGCGATTTAATCATCTAGGCTGATGAACCTAGGTTTACCGTAGGACGTGGAAGATGCCCCTGAGTGTGATGCACATGCAGTCAATCACGGCTCACTGAAATCTTCAAGGGGACGGTTGTTCCACACTGCAGGTCGGGTTTGCCTCCCGGGCAGGGAGCCATCGCAGCTTACACGGCAGTTGACTGGAGACGTTGGATGAGATGGCTACTCGTCGAGCGGAGTGGCGTGAATATTGTTTAATTCTTAATGACGCGAGATGGTGGAAGCCTTAAGCAAGGTATCTCGTTAATGAGATCTTATTTTCACTTCTAGCTCGGTTTGTTTGCAAGCTTTGTGTACCTTAGTTTTAAATGTCTGAGTATAGACATAACTGTTGATAGTAATTAGGTACCCGTCTCTTTTTCCTGGTAATGTCCTGCTCTTTTCTTCATGGTTGTGTAGCAGTTACTTGGCAGCGAGAACACCCGATGTACTGCTGTCTTCGATAATGATGATGATGGGTGATAGGTTTAGGTGGATTGATGATGTTGATCAAAGATGGCGCTGGAGGAGAGTATTGTTGTACCTGAGGATCTCATTTGTTGCCCTCATCTGTAGCGCCACGTTTTGTAGTGTGAGAAGTGACACACAATCAATTGCAGACCTCACGGAAAACCGCTAATACGTTAATTGTAAGGTAAAAGCTCGAGAGTAGGCTATTAAAAGAACTCGAAGCAATGTCCCCATTTCTCATGGTAGCTTATGTGGGCAAGGCCAGCAACCATTTTGTTCATCAGACCATAGGTATTTTTATCTGGAGCTTTTACCTTTTTGTTTTGAAGGTGTTTCGTTTCATGTTTTGGGTGGTCGGAACCTCAAGGGTTATTTGTCTTTTTGTTTTGAGACGAATTAACACAGACTCACAAATCCACGAACGAGTGCTAAGATTTGTGTTTCGTGGATGTGAACGTCCAAGAGAATGGGACTGTTATAACCCGTCCAGCCGTGCGGAATCAGAACACGAGACTTGAGAGCGTACACTGGAATTCTGCCACTCAGTGGGTGACCAAAACGAATGTGACATGTTACCCAAAAGCATGACCAGTCTGACAAACAACCAATCAGAAAGCAGAAATCTATTGATCCAATTTAACCAGGCTACAAACGGCTGGTAGGACCAATAAGCAGGCGTTAGGACAAAAGCTCATCGACTATCTGCAACAACGGGAACGCGTCCGTAACAGGGACCAAAATCGATGTGACGAGCATTTTTCTCGACACACCATGACGCATTGTCGCACAATCTGATGAGCTTCCATTGATTATCTATTAGCCCTGGTTTGGTCTAAGTTGTCCACGAATCAAGGTCATCATCTGTTCCACAACGAGCAAGTGAAATAACTCCGGTATGTGACAAAAGATGCCTGTATATTGTTTCAAACGGGATCCACATTTTATCCAGTCTTTCATCGGGGGAACATGGTGTATCAATCAGTCAGGAAACGATTAATACGGAAATGCGTTATAGATGTGTGCAAATGTACAGTTGCAACCACGTCGCAACGGTCACGCAATTGAGCAGTGGCAAGCTTCACGTCGGGAGGAGGTGTAATATCAAGAAATCTGAATTCTCAGTATTGAAGCGCTCTGCTTATACTGGGTCGGCTGGATGGTGGTCTCCATGGAACGCGCTCAAGCGTGTGTTCTTTACTGACACTTTCGCGGAGATTCTCCACAGATGTTGTCTGTAAAACGCATTAAAATCGTACAAACAATTTTAGCATGACCAACTACATGTGTGGACAAACGAACTGGGTGGACAAGCAAACATAACACCATGATTTGTACCTTGCGTGTTTCTCGTGACAAAATGATGTAACCCATGTCTGCTAGCTGCAGTTGAAAAAATGTGAAAGAAAGTATAAAGTTTCATGCGAATATATGATTAAGTGTAGATTGAACAAAATAGTTTTCAGATTACATGTATCTACATCAACTTCGATGTAAATGTACATTAAAATAGAGCGGCACTGGCTACAACGGGACAAAAGCATAGCGATGTGTTACAATGGTTTCAAACGCTGTGGGGGTAAGCTGCTTACGAATTTTTCAAAATAAAAAGTATTGAGAGCTTGCCTCTTTTGTAACCGTCATGAATACTGAAACGTAACTCGTTTGTGTACAGTACATGTGTTATTAGTACAGATTGGTGTTTTCATTCAAAAGGTTGCCTATTTAGATCGTATACTGTAAGGGATTTGTTGGCATGCGACGTAGATGATTACACCTAGACTGGATGATATTGTCACGCTGTGTAACATCACTGGAACAGTCAAGAGGACTCGGACTTGAACTTGCTATCTTACTGTTAACAATCAGCTGTCTTGTGTTGACATATATGCATGTTGTTCAATATCACTTTTAAATTAACTTGGCAAACAAAACGCTAAAGCCATGTTGTCACTGATCATTGCTTCCGTTTTTTGCCTTATCTCGGTTATTTGTCAACCCACTAATTCATATAAACATGAAGTATGATGTGGCTTATGGTTTCAACAGTAAATAGTGGACTAATTATGAAGCTAGTTTAAGAAGCTGCACTCACGGTTTAAGGTGAAATTGATATTCCTTACATGCTCGTAAAATGTTTCAGCATTCTGTTGTCAGTATTTCACCATTTTTGTCAGACCCTCTCATCGATTCCATATGGTAAAACTTTTTCATTTTGTTATAATTCTTTTCTGATAATGTTTCCTAGACTCCGTGCTAGTCACTCCAAACATATGATAACCTTATACGAAAACTATTATCTCGATAGATGGGATCTATCTAGGGGAACGTTTTCTTGTTAGAAGATGAACTTTTCATTGAACAACAAAATAAGAAAGATATGCTTGAAGTGTGTTGGTGTAAGAAGCTGAAATCAGAATTCCATTTGATATTACTCTAACTTTGTTGTTCCACCAGAGGTTGATCTTTATCAAACTGTCAACTAGCTGTCGTTATGTTTTTGGAGAGTGGAGTGTACCTTTCATAAAACGATCAATGGGGACGTTCCGGAATGAATTTTTTTCAATCACTGAGGATACCATTATTCCGATGATCACTCCAGGTTCTGTCTATTTTAGTTAGTGTATAAGTATTTCAGTTTGTAAGGGTATGCTAATTAGCGTTTGAGATGGCATCTTGATGGGTAGTTACTGCACTCTTTGTATGGACATTTGCATTTTCCGTGTTCCTTCAGTGAAAATACGATTGAACAAGTTTTCCTTCGTCTTTTTTCTTCAAATAAACATTTCCGCCTGCCAAGTCATTCGACTATATGCTACTATGAAGTGTGATTCTCAGAGTGTCTTGATAACTGTTTTCAATCTTGTTGGTGTCGCGCAATCACTCTTTCATTCACTCTGAGAACGCAATAGACCGATATAACTCCTTAGTTTGCTCCGAACTCTGCATTCCACGTGAGGTAGGTGGAGGCACTAGTGAAATACCGTTCACTGACTTTAGGCATTAATTAATTTGTGGGCTCCACTCACTAAGTTCAACCACGTATTGAATCGAAAGACAAAATTGCGGTGTCGCGGGTTTTTGTTGAACAGCCTGAAAGACGGTGGCACTAAGTGGCCTTATAAGTGTTTCACATCGGATTTCGCGTTTCATGATTACTGATTGTTTAATTTTGCTCCACTGATAAAACATGTATGAAATATTGTGGTTTACGTAATTCTACAAAAACACATTGTATGCTAAAATTGATCCGGCTATTGAAAAGTCGAAGGTCTTGTAACCACTTCGTGCAGTGTAATATCATTTGCATGTGGTGGTACAGGTGGGCCATTAATTGGACAGCGCTTTGCCATTGCATACTGTGTGTGCCGAGTGCGCCTCTCGTCAGCTGATTCGCTCCATCAACAACAGTGCATCAGTGGGTCATGCTGAGACTTAGCTGTCATACATCTGAATTTATGGATAAAGAAGAAAAGACAGGAGAAATTCGATCCATAGAACCTTCATGTCTAAACACAACTAACGGACATCATGGTACTCGTGTCTGGCTTACAGAAAGCCACACTGTGATTGGGCTTAGGGTTGTATCTACATCCTCGTGGTCCTTGTTGCACTGGTTGCCATGTTGGTGGCTTGAGGTCTCCAATCCAAGTCATCAGTTACGCACCATGCACCAGCCTCCTGCGGCATGAAGTGCTCATTTTAGCAGGCAGTTGGTTGACGTTTATCGAAAATGTATCAGAAACGTATTAGTATACACTTAAATACTGACCCGAGTGGCTCGCTAGATTCCGGTCTTCGAATACCCACTTTCTAACATAGTTATTACCTACACGTCGGTGCCACTCGATGTATGAGCTCGCACACAAATACAGATGGCTTATTATCACCGCCAGCAGAACAGTTTGCCCATTGTTAATGGTTTGCGTATGTAGTTGTCAACCATGGCAGTGGCCGCTTCACAACTTCAATGGCAATAAGAATAGGGATTCAAAGTAGTGACTAGCGACTACGGTGTGCAATCTGTTTAATCGCAGGCCTCCTGATTCTAGACGGTAGCACGCAAGCAGTACTGGAGATTTAAGCCAGCGTTCTAAAGTTGGAATTAGATGCGGGTATTGTTCAGCTTTTTAATCTATTGCCACACGTAGTACGTTATACCGAACTGATTCCTGGAACTAGAAGCCGATTTTCTTCCTATATTATTTTTCGTCACATTTCAGTTTTTGGGTAGGATAGGAAGACAAGTTCAGGAGTATGACTTGGGACTAACCGGATAGAAGTAAAAATACCTATTATATCAGTATGAATTCTGTCTCCATCTTGCCAGGTAATCAAAAAATACCGGCAAGATTACAGATTAGATTCCTACTGGTTACGACCAAACTTTCCTTGGCAACGATCACAGAAGTTTAGTTAGCATACAATGGTGACCGTTTTGCATTTAATTGCAGTCGGTAGTTGCTGACAACCATGTGATGCGGAATGTGTATATATCGCACCAACTAAAGTATGAGCACGCAGCGATAATTCAGATATGAACTGAATTAAACCGATATGACAAAGCAAGAGAACAAAATTAATACAACCTTCATCCGACTATTGTATGCGCACAAAGTTGTTATAGTTGATACTCCGGAAAACGAAGAATCTAATGATTATAAAAATAGGATATATTTTGCAGGAACACCTCACTATGGCGGCAGCTCCAAAGAGCATTTCAGACATAAAAGTAATGAGAGCAGATCTTAACTCCAGAGATACCACAGCCATTCGCTTAGAAGAAGAGTTGAAGATATGGCCGACACACTGGTGTCCAGGCTAGAAATTTGCCTGGATCTTGGCCCTTGTGCTTCAGAGGCCGCCCTATTATGAAAGTTGTGAATATTGTGAATGCGATAGAACCCAGACTGATTATTTTGTAGTTGTCACATGCTGTTCAGGCTTCAATCACGCAATTCAATCTCACTCCCTCATATTATGATGGGTGACCAGATCAGAGGTGCGATTATTCCAACACTCGGTGAAATATCTCAACCCGGCGGTGAGATATGGCCAAAACCCACATCGAGTAGATTGCGCACAACACAAGCGACCAGACGAGCCATCGCCAGTTGGCCCATATTAAGTGGGCTGATCGCGTGAGCAATATGGCAGTTCGCCGGCGCTTATTCCGGAACGCTGGGGATGCACGATCAATTGGTCAACTAATTACGGTACATAGCTTGCGATGGTTGGGTCACATACTCCGTATGTCATCTGATCGTTTACCGTACCGGGCATTATATACTGAGGCCACCAACAGTTGGGTAAAACCGCGTGGTGGTCAAGCAACAACGTGATCACGAAATATGAAGACCCTCACTGTTTCATTGAGCAAAGTGGGTAGGTGTCGTCAGCCTGGATGGGGTCCTCGTGATCACTGAAACCGCTGATTAGAGACGCTATCCGAGATGGCAATGTGTCGCAGTCAATAGCGTACCTGTATCCACACCATTTCTAGTTCTTCCTCTTAGTCTTCTTGTAATAATTTTCAACCTTCTTAGTAATGTTTTCTTCTAGGATATTTCACGTCACTGTTGAGGTGAGCGGCGGCTCGAGCCACAGTACCTTTTGGTCAGGCTCATGGCTGTTATGATAATGATGATGATGTTACAGTATAGAACAAACGAAGGCGTCAATCTCTCACAATCACTTTCGAAAAATACAAATGAAGGATTGTTCTGATCTGGACCCTTACTATGTTTCAATAATGCAATCACCTAAGTCAATTCGGTTTCCGGCGAAAGACCACCGGGGCTGACATAGCTGAACGTATTATCTCTATTGTTTACACTTGACTGGGCCGATTTAAATTAGTTGAACAGCAGCTCAAATTGTTCAGATCAACTGCCATAAGGCCAAGATGAGGCAAAACTTCGTGAAAAATCTTTCTCGTACATAATCCCATCAATAATTTATCGACGGTCAGTGTATATTGAACAGCGATTCTGTGGCTACTCTGAAGATTTTGGTTGCAATCCGTAGTTTTCTGCTTGGTTGTTCTGGGTGAATGTTTCCATGTCTACCTAATATGCACTCGTTGGCACTTTCCTCAGTCATTCAAGTAACTGCACACAACGGATGTATGTCATTCTTCACGGCTCACTTATTCTTCTAATCCTCAAAGCTGGTTCGCTTGCGGCAAACTGGACTACGACTAACTAGCCTTCAAACTTCCGAAAACCACTGAAAATGTACGGTTTGGTTCCTGTCGAGATTTCTGTTTCACTGCCTGTTCAGATCACGGTTCGACTGTTCTTTAGGAAGGACATTCTAAATTATTGGCGGAGGGCGATCGAGTGTAAACCCACTTGTGCACTACAGAAGTAACCGTGAATGGCAGAAGACGGCTTTTAAATAATTGCTGATAAACATTCTACTTCTCAAGCACATTCAGCCATCTGGTCTTCAAGTTCTTTAAGTAGACTTTTGGTAAGTTTTTATTTCAGTTCACGTTGGTCCTTGTCCTATTCGCAGTCAGAAGAGTAAGAGCCTTGGAATCGTCAAAAGTTCACTTTTGGTGGGCCTTCAGCGTTATCTTGGATCATACTACCTCACAATTGCATGCTATAGATGCTGAGAGTCATACCGGTTGTCCATTTAGATTATTCCACCGTAGTGGTCTGGGCAGTTTGATTGTCAGTGCTGTTTGGCAAGCGTTTTGTATGTCTCACCGTTAACTTTCCGATTAGCTATTTCATGTTTGCACGTGGATGGTTCCGAGGAAATGATAAAATGAGATCGGTGCAGACAGCTGTATGGCCAGTGTAAGTGTGGTCATTCCGAAACGAATGCCAACAGTGGCTGACGGAGATATGGCTAACTGGCGTCCATGGTTTGGAAGCACAGTGTAGGTCTCCATAAGACGCATTGTAGTCTTTTGTGCTGAAGTATGAAATATGATAGACGGAGTTCGTGGGGACATGTACAATTGCGAAGACCGATTACATTGTCAGTGTGTCTGTGGTAGTCTGACGATAACTCCGAAATGTCTGTTGTATGATGTGCAAAAAAATCTCCAAAAATACTTGTCAAGGTTGTACATATAATAATTAGGTTGTTTACCTGCTGTCCGCTCGATTCGTGCGGTTGCGTTGACATGTTGACTTATGCGCGCCACCGAAATCATACACAATTGCGGCTTGCTTACGCGTTCGATGGCTAAAACAGTAGTCTCTCTCTTGATGTGGTCAGTGTCCTGTTCCTTCGTATTTTCACTTCGCGCCTAATTCCTGTTACACATACGCGGGACCTATCGATTTAGGGCAAGTACGCTGTAAACGTCACAGCCGGACAATGAAGATAACACATAGTCACTTCCGTCTCGCAACAGGGCGACAAAGTTTGCGATTGCTCAACCAACAGTCATGATGAGATCCGGGTGTTTGTTTCGGTTATGAAGATCAAAGAAGGCGTCACAAAAAGCCTTTTTCACATAATTCGAACAACTATCTGCTGCGGCACGTGCGGGTAGCACAAATACAAGATATTTCCGATCCATGACGGAAGCGCTTAGTCTGACGTCGCATAAACGACCATTCACTACGATCTATCGGAGTAAAAATTGATTTATTTTGAAACTAAACACAGTTCCCACTGTAGGTAAGCGACGAAGTTTGGCTCCGTCAGCATCGCCAGTTTTGAGAAAGAAGCACTGGTGCACATTCTTGTTTGATGGTTAATTAACTTAATCAATGACGTTAGGATTAGAAATGCAGGTTTCGGATTCATAATACATTTCACATCGGAAAGTGTGCACACCTGCGACGATTGAACACACCGTAATTCACCAATTATTTTCAAAAAAATGAAAATTGGAAGTAGGGTACTAGGTGGAATGTCATCATCATCATCATAACAGCCATGAACCTGACCAAAAGGTACTGTGGCTCGGGCCGCTGTTCACCTCAACAGTGACGGGGAATATCTTGGAATCCAAACCTGACTAGTTAATCTGACTTCTTTTGCGATCTCAACGTAATTGTTTGGTTCGGACATTTTGTTGATTACAAGGATTTGGCCTTCTAGATTAAAACTATGTCATACGGACCACTGGAGAGTAGTCAAAAGAAAAATGATTGCGTTTGTTCAATTTCAGGTCGGATTGCTGATTGCGTAAGCACGTGGGGGGTAATGGGGCGCTTTTCCTTGAATATACGGTAGCTCTATTCTTGTAGTAACGGTATTTTGGTCTTTCGTGTAAGAAAAACAAGGCTTTAAAGGATACACCCAAACCAAAGCGCACTTCGATTGTCTTAAAACTGATCTTGAATTTCGGTTTATCATTCAATACGATAAAATAACCTATAGTGAGTTCTAGACACAGTGTGGCTTTGAATACATCCATTGTGCGCAAATAGTTATTTTATTGTCCACTGTATCATCCAGGCTGAAATTGACTGGCACTGTCAAGTGACTGGCTTCCGGAATTGTCATCAAAAACTTATATTTTGTGCTTTGCAATTAGGGCGTTTGAATCCTAGGCTTCGGGTTTGGTTCCTCAGGAAACCAATTTGAGTTAGACCACCTGTGGAGTTGGGTGGTTATGCGATTTTCGAGCTCGATAAAGACTGGGGCCTCGGGACTGTCGAAGTGTATTGTTGCAGTTATTTTTGATGGGGGATGAGTACGACTGAAATTCAATGGTCCAAATATTGTCGTTGGTTAACTGAGAAGCTTGGGAACTGGAGCCACTTAATGAAACAAGGTAATAGCCTCCAGTATAATGCTAACTTTAAGATAGATTCATACGCTCACTTGTAAGTCATTTGTTTGTTTGCGCGGTACTGACTGAGCCTGTGTAAGTTTTTTTTATGAAATAAATCCTATTCCTTTTCTCAACTCATCTCAAAGCACGTTTATTTTTTTTAAATAATGGTAGCGTGATAATTATGCATCAATTTCTATCACTGACAAAGTATCCCACAAAGTTGGACTGATGATGTCACCTATCATGACAACGGAACCTTTGTAAACAGCAATGGGGACAATCCACCACCGTCAACATAAACTACACATGTTCAACAATGTATTTTATAAATCATGAAGTCAACATATGGGGAACCTTTTAAACTTTTTTCGTCTACACAGAATACAGAAAATGTGTGAAATCTTGCTCTTTTCATTGAACAAATGTCCAGTTCGTAAATTCGATCTCTAGAGGACTGAACTGAACTAAACGAAATCAGGTAAGGCTAGCTGGTTTCGATTACATGAATACAAACTGTTCGACCTAACAACACAATCTAACACATGATTAGCTAGATTAGTACTGAGTACAACAATCTGAAAAGAAGAAACTTCTTAAACTGAAACAATTCAAATGGAATGAAAATTGAACAACTCTCACGGTTGAGCACAAAAACCGCTGTGTCAGTCCCTTTCAAGTCAGAACAACGGACTAGAGTTTCACTCCTGTTCGCGCATGTTAGTAGTGCATGCATTTGTCACGACTGGGGATTTCAATTTCGGTTCATCTTCTCCAGGGGTAACTGTTAGTCACTAGACTACTACCCTCGGTTTTGACACGACCGAGTTACTACATGTAAATAGTCAGTTCTGTCACTTTGTGGACTATTGTTAAGGTTAGCCGCAGACCGAGTCATAGTAACCACGGGTACGTATCAAGGCTGAAAGCGGTTACGAATGCGCAGGTTTTCCCGATCATCATGATAGAAGGCGACTCTGCAAACTCAATAAGAGGTTGCTAGGCCAAGCACAATGTACTTATGACGATAAACATATAGGCTTGGGATCTGTGAGTTGCACTGCTTTATTTTGGAATGTTGGTCAGCGGTGCATTTACAATTAATTTTTTAAGGTCTATACAAATGAGAACAAGACCACTTTAAAGGTAGGATATGGAATGAACCAATCTTCTATAACCTGAGATTCATTTCTTTCTGATCTGGTGGGCATGGTTACCGTCCCGTCCCCAAACCAAGTCATCAGATGTGATGAACGAAGTGTATTGTAAGCGGTATTTGACAATCAAAACCCACAAAACTCCACCCACTAATCAGGAGAACAATGAATAAATCTATCGTTATTTGTGATACCATGCAGTTTGGTAACTAAATTTGTCCACTGTTTTCACTTAGTAAGCTCAGAAAGTAATTAAAAATACTTCCTCACAATGTTTAGCCACATCGATGAATGATCTATTCGGGCAATTTGTTTGTACCTGTTTGAAAGTTATGTTCCGTGAAGCCTAACTGGCGACCTGAGATGAACACCAAAACATTCGGTCCATCTGACTTGTAGGTCATTCCATTATTCCGCGTTGCTACTGCTCGGGTTTTAATTATAGAAGTCTTCCTAATCCTCGAAAATTTTTACTACTGTTTTCACATTAAAGCAAGAGTCAACACGAAAAGATCACACGTGTAGATCGGTTAATCGTACTCCTCAATGGCCTTTGGTAGCTTTGTTGAAATGTTAATCGAACTGAACGGTTAGAATAATCGGAATTTAACAGCTCTTAGCTGATTGTTAGGCTGTGTAACTGTTGATAGTGGGACAAATGAAACTGAACGATAGTTCTAATCGCGTGATGAAAGCATGGTGATGCTCCATCAATTCAGCCAGGCTAACATCGATCCTTAAGCATCACGTGTGTGTGACTAAACATCGCCTATGCCAGAGAATTTGATTAAACTAATGTCCTCAAGTATGTTGTGCTGACATTCTCGTTCACCCTGCGTTCATATGGTGTGTGCTTACTCAAATGGGCAGATTCATCCACTTATACATCACGTCTTACTTATCAAGCTGAACACTGTATTATTGTTTGTACTACTCATGCTGCTTGTTGCTAATTTAGGCAGGCTATAAGGCCAAAATTAAATGCTTCCGCTGGATCTAACCTCCTTTATTTCCACGAAAACATAACAGCCAAGTAAATGTGTAAAACAGCAAAAACATGGAGGATGTTGATACGCTCGAAGTACATACTTGCACTTCATGTTGCTATTTCGAATTCTATCGGATTTCACAGATGGAATAGACTCAGAATGGAGCAAACAAATGGAATAGACTCAGAATGGAGCAAACTGGAATAGAGCTACAGTGAGCAAACTCTGTAATGAATAGAATTTTAGGGTTGTGGATAAGACATGTTGTTGACCCAAAACATCCATTTAGTTGTTGGCAACTTAACAATATCACACTCATATACGGTTCACAAAGTCAGATAGCAATCACCATTGTAACGCAGCAGATTGACGCTGGATTGATCTCACTCAGTCAAATTTAAAACTGAATGCAGTACGTCATTTACTGTGGGTGACTTGCATAAATGCACCACACACATACATGCTCACCTTTCGCATTTCCCACTGATAATAGGCTTCAGTAGCTTTTTCCAGTTTAATTCTTGCCTCTTCTTCTCGCTTTTTCTCCTGTTCTGTTTGCTTCTGTTTTTTGTCTTGGTGTTGCTCCCGCTGTTCCGCCTCTTTCTTTGCCTTCCTGTAAGACAGTTGAAAAATATTAAAATGTATTCAGCCTGCGATAAAAAAAATCTTTTATGAGAAGTATTGTTTCGGCTTAACAGCAATCATTGCTCAAGACCAATCATCCTATCAAGCAGAAATAGAAACGAACACATGGTTTGGAAGGAAATCACATCCATGACCGATAGTTGTCCTGATCTTAAGCAGAATGAATAGGACACATATATAAGAAAAGTAATCCCAAATGCAGCACTTCATCAAGTCTTACCGCACAGTTGTTTTTGTTACAACACAACGAAGGTTGAAAACCCAATCACTAGCTTATGTATAGGAAAAGTTATTCAAAACCCCGTCCATTTCGATCTGGTACAATCGGCACAAAGATCGAATTATGATAATGAACTACGACCTAATCAAAGTTGCAAATTAGAAGAGTTAACCTGCAGGTTTACCCTCTTGTGTAGCTTATATCAGAGAATGATATGTAAAAACAAACGGAGTTATGAAAGAAAGAGACGAGCAATGAAACTGAGTTTACTTTCGGATGAGCTGAAACGTTAAAAATGGAGTTCTCTCAAAGTAATTTCATTATGGCTGAACATAAACCAACCATTCCAGTGCTACTTAGATTGACAAAAGCAAACGACTCATAACACTAACACGTAGGTATATGGGATTGATAGTTGAAATGGCTGTGAGTGGGAGATGAGAAAAACCGTCTGTTTGAGAGTAGTGGTTTACGCAAACGAAACTATAATGCCCAAAAAGGTGATAGGTGTCTTGTTGAAACTTCAGTTATGGGGATGGATACAACCAAGCAAACTTGAGCATATTTTCGTCACCACACTTATTGTTCGGCTACTGTCGTTTGACGTTGAAAAGTCGATATGAAACACTTGGCTTAGTTAAGCGAAGCACATATGCGACTCTGAGAAATGAGACTTTCATTTCTTGCATCTATTATACCCATCTAACGAAAGTTTGTTTAATGCACATTATTGTTTCGCGTCTATTTCCGAAATTTCAACTGATACTTACTTGAGTGTATGATGAAATTATAAGTTATATCGACTGACGATTGCGTCTGTTTGACAACTCTGATAAAATTTATTTGATTGAGTATCACACTAAAAGATTTCGTTTATTTGGTCTGCTGAAGTCGACATACCATAATGCGGGATGTTTATCTTTGGGTATGAAATAATAATCTGTTGATTCAAGTCTTTATGCATTGTGAACTGAGAGGGAATAAATATGTTAAACCGTTTCATAGGGATGAACAAACACGTAAAGGTAACTGAACTTTTTAAATGTTATCAGGTCCGTAAGTATTAGAGATCTACTGCCTTCGGAATGATTAACTCGGTAATTCTCTAGCTCAAGGAAGAACATGACTAACAGAGCGTTGGCAAGAGAATTAACTCAGAGAGAGAGAAAAAAGTGAATGGGAACTATTTTCAGTGTAAATTTTCTACAAGATAATTGTAACTAAGTGAAGCTTGTTGACCATAAGTAGGGCAGTGTTAATATCTATGTGAAACTATACGCTAGTCGAGTAGCTTGCAAAATCAGTTAATCGATGTTACATTTCTCAGTCGTACTCTGGTGTACGTTCACGTGACACTGAATTGAAGATTAACCGCAGACTTGAAGTCACCGTCTGACCAAATGCTCACTCTTCGAGATCTCTGATCACGTGTTCAACGATCTTGTATCACAAAAACATGCATCTGCTCGATGATAGAGTGAAAGAATGTCTAACACGGTGAGTTTGGCGTGCAGCTGCGCAATAATCGAATAGGGTAGGAGTGAACAGAGCAGATGAGCTGATATGCAACGATAAAGCAACACCAGTGATGTAACAAGAAAGTGTAGAAACCACTCTTTTAATGTTTACTATTGGCAGTTAATACAAGTTTAGCTGTGGCTCCAATAACTGAAACATACAAAGCTAGTGATAACTTCATACCCCATTTTTCTATCGCGGTTCTTTAAGAAACTTCATGTTTGCAAGCCTATTAAACAATATATTGAACGATAATAATCGTAGCCTGCAGATAACATGACTATGTCCTTTCGACAAAGAAAGCATCCAAACTAGACCGTTTTGTCTCACAGATCAATGAGTGACCAACTGGTTTACGTGGTAGGTTATTGACATGAATCCCTTTTGTACGAAAGACCGACACCACTGAATAACTCCGGATCGTTTGAAAAACGTTGTACGGACAAAAAATTAGAGAGTATTACGGTGACTTTAGAATATCATATATTATCACAATGTAGTAGGCTTATGGTATCAAACTGATAAATTTGTGGGACGGCATAACGGAGTGTTCACTGTTTTATTCAGCTTAAGTTCATGTAAATAATTTGGCTTCTCAGGAGCTACTGTGAACCAAATCTACAAGTTTGTTGTTAGTATCTCATGAGATACATTCAAAGATAGAAATAATGTGCATCGGTGAGATTTACTATCAGACTTTGACAAATTCTGTTGAAGTTGCTTATTTGTCTATTAGGGTCTAGTTCATCTGGGCCTCTCAGGTCCATTACCGATTATTGTACAATTTGTCACTAATTACCCCGATTCGTTTCTGAATGGGTAACTCGTCAGAGCTGCAACATAACACGTCAGTTAATCATTTAAAACGAACTACGAAGCAGTTAGACCTCATCAGGGTTTGTCTCAAATTCTATCAAAAAAGGCACATCGTCAAACTGTTTGAGTCGGTTCATCCGATTTATCGAGTTAACAAAATCTGTCTAGCTTGGGAAACACGTGCACAGTGAGAATCGTTGAGGGTACCATCAGTAGTGTGTCAGAGATGAGGTGTGAAGACGTTAAATTTACCGTGGTTATTAATCAGCAAACAGATTAGATATACCGCTACCGTATTCATTACGTAACCTCTATCAAACGATGTGGCTATCAATCCGTTCTTTGCCCAACTTACATAAGTATGGGTAGGCAAACTGAGTTCCTGTTCTTTGAAATCATCGATATGTCCAGCCTCATCCTACTGACTAGTTCACATACCTAGGCTGTGCTTTCCCAGACGCTGAAACACTACAGACAAGTTTGTCTGCTCCTTCGCTACTATGCCAACACATTGGAGTGTCTCCAGGTAAAATACTAATCTGAATCTTGTTTGATCCTTTGACAAAGGCGTCTTCAGCCGACCGCTGTGAGTATTATTTTTACTCTGGCAACAAACCGCTCTATGCTTATTTGGTTCACCGGTACTCAACATTTTACTTCGACAGCCAGAATTTATAGCAGCACCTTGCCAAAGTGTTTCTCCTTTCATTACTTTTTTGGTTCTAGACATGATTTGTTGTAAATGGTTTGATGTACTGATCCAGTAAGGTTTCAATGTGACGATAATGACGAACCTTGGATATATATTCGCGTCTGTACACTACATAAAGAACATGTCGAACTGTTTTCCAGGTGAAACTGTTTTCACCAGCGTTTTCAAACACTCGGGTTGCTTAAGATTGCCCTACGAATACTATTCTTTTACTCATAAACTGACGATGAATGTACGTTGTGTAATTGAAAAACGTCGGGATAATTGGCCGAGCGCTCAGAACTGTCTTCAGTGACATATTTATGAACGTCATATATGCTGTATATAGAATCGGCAGTTTCAATGTTTCTGACATGTGGTTATCAGCTTCGAACCAGCCAAAATAACATCTACTGGTGGTTGGATAGACAGACTATCTGGTGGGACAAGTAATCTTGAGCATAATTATTTGTACTTTTGTTGTTATTCCAACTGACTGACAGGTTTTTTTATCGATTTCAGCATTCTTACTACACAAGTGTTTTGAACGCACCTCAGTCTATCGGACTCAGCAGATCTAATACAATTTTACCTTCCGTATCGCACACTTAACCACTGATTACCTTCCAATTCATGCATTTATTCATACCTTGTTTGTCTGAAATACTTTCAAAGCTGTCAGTAGTTAACATGATCAAAAAAAAGGACCTGAGACAGATAAAAAGTTAACAGAAAGCAACTACCAGTTGCTAACCAGACTGTTGTAAAATGGTCAAAAGTCTATTTACTTCAGTCAGCTTACACCGTATGATTAAGTTGCATTAGTTCTAGCTGACTGATTTTAGTAACGATTCAGCACATCATAGCACATTTTCCTCTGCTCAAAACTCACCATGCCAAGAAAGCCTTTTCCGAATTTTTTCGCTTTTCTTCCTCCTCCTTCAAGGTATTGGCAACCAATTCCTGTTCTTTCTCTTTCTTCTCGCGTAATTGTTTCGATACGACTACATCTTTTTTGGATTTCCATACTTCGAATGCCTGTGTAATTTAAAGTGAAGATGAGGTATGAAGTTAGAGAGCAAAAGGAAGATCCATACATATTCATATGCACTGAAGATTTCGTCACACACAGTTGACTGCCTCTGCGTCTAGGTTAGCACACCAAAATGATCGGAGTCAAAAAGAGGTCAACACGTAGTAAACAAGTGACTGGCTCTAAACCACCTGGGATTCCATGCATGCACTACATACACAGCGTTAACCTGAAGGAATAAGACCAGAAAAAGGGTGAATGAAAGCCAGTGGATTACAAATGGTTCCGACCGGATAAGTAGATCAGTGAGATCTCTAACTTATTCGGGCGAAAATAGTTTGATAAATTAACAGCTATTTCCTCCGCATCTGTATCTATAACAGGCTTTGTGATTACTTAGGTTTCATGAAATGACTATGCTCAGGTATCAGCAGGCTGTACGAAGTGTTACGCCAATTAACATGACGGAATTTAAATCTAATGATAGAACCGTTTGACCATACTGAATTCTCAAGCATGAATACGCCTGACACTACATGTCTACGTTCGTGTTCCAGCATGTCGTCCTACGTGCTGCTACGTCCTACGTTATGTGGATTTACGCGCAAACGAAAATGAGAATGCGCTCATTAACAGTTTCAGTGCGGCAGTTTTTCTTTACGTTTCTACACAAAACTAACAGCCCACAAACTTAGGCAAAATATTCTTCTTCACGGAAAATTGCGAAAAATTATATTCGATGAAAATTCTCAGGCGTTAGTTTGACCAGTTCGATTCATGGATAACGCACACCACCTACCAAATAAAGTCTTCCTAGTTAAACATAATAAAAACAATCTATCTTGGCGTAATTAACATTGTCTTTATGGACTAGCCCTTGTTTACTTACGGTATGGCTTCAGTGTTAATATCTTTATGGAAGGGTGATAGATTTAATATAATTTGTTCACATTTGACCACCAAAATACGGACTCCAAGTTGAGGACTTCTCATGTACACGTCATTCACAGCAAACAAAATCCTCATCAGTCAATCGTACATGCCATTCACGGGTTTTCGTAAATAACGATGGTTGACTTTTCCGTACGCCTTATTGAGACCATATTACTAATTTAATTGTGGATAGGTAATTGCGCACAATTATGCATATATACTTGAGAATAAGTTTGAAATAAGCGCTATCTATCGCGCTTGAGGAAGTAGGATCTGATCGTTAAAACCAACTATGTCTGAAGTCAAACTTTCCACATAAACGTACTCACCTCTTTCAAACAAGCAACCGAGTTTTGGGTAGAAGTAAGGCGTCATCGGCAAGATAGCTTTCTTGTGGTTTTTTCTATCATGCATAATTGAAAACAGTCACTTCAGAGACAACTTAACCAAAACAGGCAACATTCACGCCACGAAGGCTGCTAAGCTGTCATCTCTGTTAATATCTCCACTCACGCACTCACTTCTTGGGGGCCTTACAATTTAGGACAAGAACTTGACCAACGGCGGCTAACCGACAATTACTTATATCAAATTATTGTTTCCAAATTGCGCACCTCATATCCAACTGCAAAATACGCTCGGCTCAACAAACAACCAGTTGACATTCTCGTCCTGAGTAGAATCGGCACTTTTGTGCGAATTTGAAACCAGGAAGGGAGAACTGATGAGATCTGACTCCAACGATTAGTAAAAGCCTCAGGCTAGACTGATATTCGTGGGTAGCGAGAAGCTCCATTTGATCTTTTCAACAATGAGCCGGAGAGATCTGAACTGCAGTGTCTTAGAGTGAACAGAGTGGCCTTGCCCAAGTGGGCCGAACAAAATTGACTGTTTACGTTCAACTCTGACTTTACGTATGGATTAGAGTAAACCTGGATTTTCTAAATGTGGGATGCCATTTGAGTTCTTTTGAAAATTGACAACATTACATTACCTCTTACTCACTCACCTCACAGACAACAAACAAAGAAGTATCACAAGCGGCTGGTGCAACTATTGGTGTAAGACTACATACTGAGCTGATAATAAGAGGTTATTTATTTGTGGACATTGTATGGCTACTTACTTGTCCGTTCCAAAACACAGAGATTGTTTCGACTAGCATATTTTACATTGTACATTTTTCGATTAACAAAAGCAATGTATCCCACATAATACAGAATAAACCAGACATTTCTTACCTTTCCGGATGATTTTTTTCGCTCATCCAATTCTTCATTCTTTTTCCTTCTGAGCTCTTCCTCCTCTTTTTTCTTTCGTATTTGTTCTCGAAAATAGGCACGTTTTTGACTCTTCCAAGATACGAATGCTTTATCGTTAGATTGCAGTTTTTCAAACTCCTATGAACACGAAGGGTGTATGAGTAAAGTTAGTTTAACAATGACAAAATATGTATTGCTGAATAGTGTGGAATTTGGTTAAATTCGAATTAAATATCACCCATGTTTAGTTACAGCGTTTACAGTCAGGCATATTTTTGAATCAGTTTGTTTCAGAAAAAAGTACTGGGCCGTAATTTTACTTTCATCAGAGTTCAACAGTAGTTCATGCCGTCGCTGCGGCAGAGATTAAAAACCCAACCTAGTAAATGCGAGTGCCGTGTACCTTAAAAAGCATGGCATACTGAAACAATGACTACATTCGGAGCTTTATGTTTTCAGAATATCAGAAACTTTCAAAATCCACAGCTTTATATTACTCACCGTCGTCGTCTTCAACAGCAGCATTATTGGCATAATTTTTTGTCATTCGTAATTATATGTGTTCTCTGGTTCCAATTTCACAAGTTGTTATCTTCTGAGCTGGCGAAACCAGCAAGCAAACTTACGTACGTATTGTTAAAGTTAGGTTGCAACACCGACTGTTCCACGAGGCAACTAGCTATAAACACTACTGAACTGATTACCGGTTCTTCCGCTTTCAAATAAACGACCACCAATTACCCTGTGTAGAGCAATAGGGTTCTTTATATTTCAGATTTAGACTAGTCTAGTCACCTGATAATCGTATTTTTGGAAGCTGGAATTTTAACGTTTTACATGAAACGACCTCTCAGAAGTTGGTTGTAAAGTTTATGTAAACTCATATTCTTTCGCATCCGTTGTATTGTTTTCGCATTGTTTTTACAGGCCTCCTTATAAAAGATTGAAAGTTACTGTCGAGGTGTTAGGTCATTTTCCCATCATTGTCATATCATCACACTTAAACAAAACATACGGGTGGTTGCTAAAAATAATTTAAAATTCTCACTGACGTTTCTCAATACCAGAATTTTGAGTCAAACTTATCTTCACAATATATTTGATCATTTGTTAAACGTCCGCGTTCAGAGTCTCAGGTATCTCGCATCTAGCCAGCATTTTGTAAGGCAAAGTTTAAATTTTTACTTGAGTGTTCAGTAGACGTTTTCATTGCTCAGTTTTCTCTCTCTTGAGCACTCACCATCAAAGCAGTTAGTTTTACTGTTTTTATTCATAGAAATAACCAGTTCGCTGGGATTGCCATTTCGAATGAATAGGATAATAACATGAGTTGATTTTACACATCTCGAATAACCGTTTCTTAAGTATCCTGAAAGAACCATCTCCTCATAGTTTGTGAATTTCCAGGCGCGATTTTGAATAACAGGTTCAGTAAGAATGTATGAACTGTTCAAAAGTGAATGCAAACGGTCAAAAGACTGAGCCTCAAATAAAATTAGACAGCTGATTATTCAAGACCATACGGTAGTAACCAGCATGCTGTTCTCAACATCCGAGGGTTTCTATCCAGGAGACTGTTCAGACAGTTGAAAGAAAGGTAGTAGGCTTTGGAAACAGATCTCATATTATAGCATTACATGAGATATACATCGCACAACCTTTTTAATTTCGATGAAAAATTATTGGAGAAAATCACTTAACGATTCAATGGAAACACATGTGTATACTGTTAATATTGTAATAATGTAGTAGTCGAATGGTGTTTGAATTTTAGACTTGCACCATGTAAAGAAAGTTTGGCAGCTAATCCACAATTTTCATATCTCAACTTAAGGCCTGCGCTGCGCACATCGCCCAGTGGATTTGTTATTTCAATCCAGTTTAATTCGAACATGTACTACACAGCTTTCAAGTGTGTGCAAGAACCTGATAGTGACTGCATCCTGATCTTGTTATCATACTTATCGATTTGCTTTTATCGGGCGACTATTTGACTGTGTTGACAGTCTGACCAACCGGATTAGTGTACCTATCCCTAAAGCGCGTGAAGTGGGCTAAATAGCAGTGTCCGTCATCTGAATCGATGCTTGAGTCATCCTCGCTCTGCTGGTGAAGACCAGAAGAATACTCAGCTTCCATTAACCAATAGGTGCCATCGATTAATGCTGACGAAAGATGAGAGGAACCAGTGACCACCAGGTTCCGTGTGATTTGTTGGCGCGCAAGCAATATGACTAGCCTCTTAATTTTGGGAATGGTCGGAACAAACGGTGTAATTCCAATTTAGAAAACAAACTCGTGTTGTCTCATGGAACATACACAGATTCGTTTGAAAGTTCTTGAGAATTGGTAGTTCATAGCACAAAAACAAATTTGCAGTCTGATAAACGTCAGTTGCTGAAGTTGGCTGCTACTGGGGTTGCTTAGACCGCACTCTGAAAGTCCCAAGGAAGCACCAAGTGAATATCCCAGGAATATAATGCTTCGTGTCACTTTGTGAACAACATGTTAAGGAAGCGAAGCTTTCGAATCTTCGATTAAATGCGACTCTAGTAAACAGATACCAGTCTGGAGCTAACAAAACGGGTTAGGTGAACACTGTGTTATTCGCACTTCTTATAGTGAAACGACCTTCTCCCTCGTTAGGCACACTGAACTCATTGGTACAATCTTATTAGATAAACAGTCTAACCTGGATAAGTTGGATGTTATAGTGAAAGATAAGAGGGAATTGCAAAGAATGCAAACGAGGAAAGTTAAAACATTCTGGAATTAGAATACAAGTACTTCTTTCCAAAGAAATGTTCAGAAAAACGGACAGTTCGACTCATCCATGTTGGAACAGACAATACTAACTGTTATACTGGAACCATGTTGAAAATTCTCAAATTAGGCGTAGTGCATTGATCAAGTCAGGAGATGAATTTACCCGTGTAAAATTAAACTCTCATAAAGATGTGGAATGATATATTAATCTGTCATATTACCTCACGCTTGTTCTTAGATTCTTCAACATCCTTACGAAGCGAAGACAAACAATTATCGCGAGCGGATTTTGCTCTTCGTGCATACCAGTTTCTATACGCCAACATTCTGAGAGTTGCCGCATCTGTCACGCCATTAGCCGGAAGTTCTATTTGTGTTGCTGGCGACAAACATTCACGACGGATATTCTGACAAGAACTTGACCGGGGTATTGTTCTATTCTGGTTGGAAATTACAGCCACATCGGTTTTTTCGCGCTGAGTAGCCAATTCACTCTGTTCTTTTGCCGTCAGAATTACACTGTGCACATCATGACCATTTTGTCTTGCCTCCAAAATGATTGCACTGTCAATCGAGATCACATGAAAAGTAGTTAACGTGGTGAGGAATTAAACGCGGTTTAGCATTAAAAATATTTCCCACTTCCAATTTTTTAAAATTGTTATCACCAACGGTAATAGTATTTTTGCTAAACCAGCGTCAAGATCTTGGAGACAGGTAACGAAATTATGCGATAAGCACACGCAAGGAGTCATTTACACATAACACGAGTGTAAACGTTCGTGTGCTTCCAGATTTCAGTCCTCAAGGAATATTTTTCTTTACAAAATAAAAAGTGAAATCCTATTTTATTGTCTCATCAGATTAAGGCATAACCTTAGATTTCTAATGGACGACCTGAGACCTGGTCAATTTAAAGTAGAAAATCACTTGTATTTCGTGACACCTTTCCCATTTATATAGGTTATCCAGTCAGTTTCTTTCGAAATAAAAGCATTAGACTCGAGTTTTACTCTCATTAAATCTTGGCGCTAGCGCACATCTTTGCCTCTGTCAAGATTTGAAAATCGGCTGCACATGTAACAGACAACCGCTGTTGCGACTCCCCTGAAAGGAGTTGACAAGAACGAACACAAAGACCGCGAGCAGCGTCACAATCATGGTCGGAACGCACGATATCACAGTGAGCCTTGAAACTTAGAGGGCAAGTATCGGACCACAACGTTTGCAGCTTGGAACCCTTAACAAGCAGGAAAGGGGACGACCTTCAAGTGCACTTTATTTACTACTCGGCCTGAAGGAGAAACGTTGGTGCACAGCCGTTGTGTTCATAAGCTTTGATTGGCCTCAAGGCCAGGTCACTCAACGGACCAATCAGATGCACGTGTCTGACTTTAAATTTAAACGAAACGGTGATCGTTGAAATTGCCCGAAGTGAAAAATCAAACTTCCTCGACAAATAGACCGAGTTCATGGGAAAATGTGCTTCTTACCAACAACTGTGTTGAGCATTGCACTATAACGGCACGACGGACTTATCATATCTGAATGTTCCATCACTTTTTTTGTGAGTAACAATCAGATTGTCCCATTAACTTTATGGGAGACAGGTGCTGTCTGTTATCTACAATCGATTTTTGACTCAAGTCGAAATCTGCGACTTCATTAAACCATCTGAGAAGTATTTTAGGTTATTGTTGAGAAATCAGGGATTTTGTCAAGTTCAAATCGTATGTGCACTGGGCTATGAGCTGTAGTTCCTATCTCGGCCGTGACAAGAATAAGCACTATTGACGAGTTCTAACAAAGGTAAAACTGGAGTCTAGCACTTTTTGAAGGCGGCTGGCTGGAAAGTTTATCTCAATATGGTAACCGAGATCAAACGTGGGTGATGTTCAATTTGAGACATTAGGCTGATTGAATTTATTGGTTCACCCAGTTCCCTTTTCCGTTAATAAACTATTTGTGACTGCTGATAGTCGTTAGTCGGTAATTAGTTCGCTAATTCATAACAATGCAAAAATCGAAGTGATGACTTGTTTCGCGCAATATTTGACACACACAGTCGAAGCTTTCTTCAAAACATCTCGTCCACCTCCAAACTAGTCAGAGATTCTAATCGAGAAAATACAATTACCATACGTGTTTGCCATCATATCAACGTTGTGCTCATTGTTAGCTAAATGCTTAGGAGCTAATGGTACCCGGTGGCAAAAACGATTACCTTCTGTGTGTAGTTTTGAAATCATGACAAATACCGAGTGGCGTTGGAATTCTAGAAGGAAGCTGCGGACGAGTTCAATCTGAAGCTCTCTCTAATTTCCCACCATCAAATGGACAAAAATGTTTAGACTTATGGTCTGTACCTGAAAAATTGACGCTCTTGTTAAAAGCATCCAGAGGCTAACTACCAAGAGAGTCATGAGGTTTCAAATGAACTCTTGCGCAGTGAGATGGGTGGAAGATTTACTCTTAACTGAAACAAGTTATACATGTGGCTACCCACCCACGAACCTCTATTTGTTCACCAGAAGCGAATAATTAGTGAACTATTGGCTAAAACCTGAGGCGCAGAAGAAAGGCTTACTGTTTAGGGAGGCTATCTCATTTGGGTGCTGTTTACCTTGAAACGTGCCGCGCAATTCCGTGATTACGACTGATTAGGTTGAGGTGTTAAGAGTTATGCACGATCGACCAATTTGCAAGAGTTAATTAGCACTAAAGCCCCTCTGATCAACTTCCTGACGCATTCCTGCAGGTCATTCATTATATGCGTGTATCTCTAATGGTCGCTGATTCTGACACAGTCAGTTGCTGACAACAACACCCTATAGTTACGTGCCCACAGATTACAACGGCACAATCATAACCGATCAGGAGTGTCTAGCTTACTTCAGTGTCATTGATCCAGATACTATCAAACCGATGAGCCTCGTGGTGTTCAAGCACCAGTACAAAACAGCTTGTTTGGTACAGTTTTGTTTTACATTCTCCAAAAATCGCTGCACGTTTTGCTGTCCATAAAAGTACCTGTGATCCAACAACAAGAACAAAATCAAATGTGTCCATAGTCTCCCGGTCTCTTAGTTCTTCTAAGTCCAAACTTACCTTGAATTTGACTGTAAGTTCATTACTCATCTCTGGCCTGCGTAGTTAAAGTACTGCAATACATCTACTGAATTTTCTTTAACCATCTGCCTGTTTGCCTGCTTGTGAGTCATAACAGGGATCCGCTTAGATGTCTTTAAGGGTTTGCGATTGTATTGCTGCACGTTCACTAATTTAGTCACATTTTTTTGTATTCAATAACAAACGTTTTACACTCGTGAATCTTTCTACTGCAGTTGGACCAGGTAGTCTGTACGCTAGCTTTGCAAATACCGTTTCGGGAATTATTTGCCTAAACTACCAACAGTTGACAAGGATGGTGATGTAGACGAGCAGTGACACGAAATATGGAGATATTGATTGTTTCGTTGGTTTGGGCGAGCAGTTTTCACGTGTCGGGTTGCGCACTTTGTTATCGTTCAACTTGCTGGTTACAGAGTGAAGACGTACACGTCGTTTTTTTTTCTTGGTCTTGTTTCACCCAGTTTTCTTTCTTATATCGACAATTTGTTCCTTCAGAACGTTACACCACACTGTTGAGGTGAACGGCTGATCAACCTTCAACACGGGCTGCTCAATATCACAGTTGGTATGAAAGAATGAACACACGAACCGTACAAAAATTCTATACTTTGATCAACGCGCATGCAGGTACCCATTGGCGTTCGATTTGCTTTTAATTTATACAAACGTATGACCCTACTTAGAACACTTGTAAGTAGCTTACAGTCTGGGGGCATTTTAGGTCGCAAACAACCCACTTACTGCAACGTTCTTTGAACCTGTACTTTGAATAGTGCACATCCCTCAGTACAGGTAGCACTATAAAGCACCAAACAACCTATCTGTCTCGCGAATACAATCAATAGGAAGTGTTTTTATTTCGGACTGCTTAGATGCAATGGGCTTCGTTGAGGCTTTGTTAGCTAAATTCATGGTGTCGGGTTTTAACCAGAGAAGACTGCATTTTCACTAGCTTGGTAATCGGTCACGAGCCCTTATATATATATATATATATATATATATATATATATATATATATATATATATATATATATATATATATATAGTTTCACTGACTAATACGTTCCAGACTGGTATGCTGGACGTGCACTTCACTGTACAATTACTTCACAAACAAATGGTGGCCAACGGGAGCACAAAACAAGACCACATAGAACATTCAGCCCCACCGAACTGATACAAAGTGTAGACACGTTTGTAGACATGTTATTGATTCGTTTTCAAATTGTTCAACCACAGTAGAGCAGCACGTTAATCACACAAATTATTCACATTCTGGTGCGTTTGTCGTCTCAGGATTTAAATCTGAATTACCGAGTCGTATTAGTTGCATCTCTCCAGGATACAATCCATAAACTAGACAAGTGTGGTCGATGCTGGTTACCAAACAAGCAAAGGTTATTGGTAATGTTATTACCGTGCAAGCTGTGCAGTCGCAAAGATGTTCATTTGTTGATTCGCGGCAGGATATGCAAGGCGTGTGGGCGTTCAGTTGTATCCCACGGATCACGGACCTGACGTATTCGTGCGGAAGTTGTACATAAACTACCGATCTTCAACTATCGTTGTTTCGCAAGTTAGCCTGTATCAAATGAATTGACTGCATAGGCGATACAACAGTTCATCGGTGTGTATTGAGGAAATATGACGGCTCGCGACCGATTACCAAGCTAGTGAAAATGCACAGTCTTCGTTGGTTGAGTAACCTACTCTGTAGACTCGTGAAACGTCTGCCGCAAACCCTATTATTCAGTTAGGTTGTTGATAGCTGTAAGGAACCGCATGGTGACCAAGCGATCACGCAGCCGCAGACTATGGAAGCTGATGTTAGTAGGTGCCTTCTCTCCGGTTCGCGAGTTCGCTATCACACGGGTTGTAAACGCTCGCCGACGGTTTCACACCACATTTATTAGCGAATTTGTATCCGCAAGGTTGTGGTTCTTCTTTTTATTTCCCTTGCAGCCTCAGTGGTTTCCGTTTTCCCTCTTCCTGTTCGTTTATCTTCTGTATAAATTCGTAGTTATTTATTACCGGACCTTTTTTGGAACACTGTCATGGATAACAGTAGCCCGGGTCAAAGCATCCATTGGTACAGCTCGAAGCTAGAAACTACGATGAGTAAATAATGTTGGTTTTATTGCTATATTCGTTTTCTTGGTTATCTCGCTTTTTCACGCAAAAATCATTGGGAAATAGCAGTTATTAGGGAAGTGACAATCAATATCTAATTCTGCTGTACGTGCTATTATATATGCTCTTTATTCATAATATCATAACGTAGGTATAGACCATCAGTAATTAGGTTAATTGTTGAAAGTCCGGATCCCACTGAGAATCCATTTTAGTCAAGACATGCCGCCTAAAACGGTGGAACTAGGAACGAATTGGCCACATGTCAATCGCACAAAAACGGGTGTTAACACAATATTCGCATTTTGGTAGTGTTAAGCTGCAGGCATTTAAAGGCCAAGCAGAAGTGAAACTTATACAGTCACATTACAGATACATTGAATTAGCAGATAGTAAACTGCCTATGAGAGGAAGAAGGGCGTAGTTGCAACTTTGGCACAGTTAAAACCATCTAGTCTAGTATCAATGTGTTCCGTCTATATAAGTTAAATGAACTGTGCTACTAAATGCCTTTCTGCATTTCTCAACCCACAGTTAATTATCTACGTACTTTCCAAATCAGTTCAATGGCCTGTGTCAGTCGCATGTCCGGTGACCAGGGATTACTGATTGTGATCCGATATTCAGTTTGCTTTCAAGACGACTTCATAATTATTATTCAGTACTTGTTTGTTTTAAATATGAGTTTCCGCGCGGTTTGTGCAATATAAACTTGTGAACAATTCTTACATTTGATTCAATAGAAGAAATTATCAATTCAGTCAACATGTAAAAATCCGTAATATGTACCAAACTCGTCTGCTAATTCGGTCTTGAACTTTGGGTTCTTAGTCACTGCAAAGAAATTCTAGCTAATCCTTTCCATCTAATTTAATTTGCTAATAACATCACAGTTAAACAAGAAACAGAATCAGTTACACTTGCCTAAGCGACCAATGGCTAATATTCACAGGAAGCAACGGAACCTGTACATTCTGGGTACACGGTTGTGAATGTTAGGTTTACATCTCTTCATACTGCAGAAGAGAGCTACCGCAGAAACCTCCTCGATCCCCACTCCTTTTGTGGAAATGGGTACGTGGAGAGGGGAGATAAAAAGACAACTGTTCTCTCTTGACAGTGTATTTTATAAAGTGTTGAGTACGAGACTCTTTCGCGTAGACGGTACTTTCTTACCGTCTTAGTTGGTACATTTTCGCCTTCTTTTGTTGTTCTCATATGGGAAATACAGGAACCACATTAGAACTTTGGAAACATTTATCATATTACTACTAACAATAGGATTATTATTAGAGGTGACATCCATGTTGATGAGCAGTGATCACATTCAAGACGGGAAATAAGGCAGAAATTCATAGATTAAAAAAGAGAATGAATAGTCCCGATATGTGAAACTTCCTAAGTTTCAGTTCAAGCATACAGTTTCCATATACCCATATCTTGCAAGCAAGCAGCAGTGACAAACTGAGGGCAAGACAACCTGCGTGTGATTGCTTTCAGCTTTCCACTTTCAGGGCTGCGCTTCAGCAGTTGCACTTACTCCATAGACATCGTAGCCAAAAAATTGACAACATTCATACCACTGAGGTCGACTGGTTGTAACTTATCGTAATATTAACAACAACAGACTGTGTGAGTGACAAGCACTTTTTAACACGTTTACCAAACAAGTGTGAAATAGAGAAAAAACAAAACATGTTTGTGATATACATTGACAATCACCTAATGTTTTCGATCACGTGTACGTCGGCGGCTATCTGTCAGTACTCAAGTGAGCTTTTCGTCCGCATTCCTAGTGATCAAACCTGTTGATTTGTTTCCTGTCACACTGAGAGATGCCCACATTGATAGTGATATATTTAGTGAACAGATGTTTCCGTTCACGTGTGTTTTCCTTTTGCCAATATGAGAGTCAGCTTCGTACATAATTACTGCATAGGATCAACATGGTTAGCGGCATCCGAAACGGATTAGCCTTTTACAGTGACAGAAACCAAAGGACGCCTGTGCTTTAAACCATCATCACAATTGGCTAGTGCTGCACCACTTAAGGTTGCAATCACATACCACGTATCCGGTGTAAACCCGAAGGAATAAGACCAGTAGGTGTGTGACCAACATAAGAATATAATAACATGCTAACTGATGTGTTATTTTTTAAAATAGAATACTAGCTAAAATCTTTACAAAAAACGGCACAAATCCTTTCACGGTTGTGGAGTGGTTGGGTAGCATATGTTCAAGAATGTTCGGGATACGTGACCAGTTTGTCAACTGATCAGGTTGCTCAATCTGGATAGGTCAGATACTCCGTTTGCCATTTGAGAGTTTGTCGGGCCACGTAGTATTTACTGAGACCACCATAAAATAAGTAACATTGTGGGATGATCAACAAACAACGAGATCGCCAAGTATGAAAACCTGACTATTCTTCTTGGTCAATTGCGTAGGTGTTGGCCGCTCAACTGGTGCACTCATGATTATTCCAAGAGTTGACGAGACGTCTTACCTGAGACGGCAACACGTCACAGCCTTTGTTCTTCAAAATTCTTAAGTTCTTCTGCTTAGTTTTTAAAAAAATCATTTATTTTTCGACAAACTTTTTTCTCTAGGTTATTCCACTTCACCGTCGCGCTAATCGGCGGTTTGAGCCACAGCACATTCTAATTAGGTTTGTGGCCTTTTTGAACGAATGAATGAATGGATGAAACAAGCACAACTATAAACTGTGTGAACAGTGACATACGGTATTTTTGCGGTTAGTGCTTCTTGTAGAGGTCAACAGAAAAATGTAACATATGACGGTATGTTGCTATCGTTATGGAAAACTTCGTCCAATTTTGAACCACGTCCACAACTTGAACATCACTTACTTGAAACTATTTGATCGTTTCCGAATAGCGGCAACGGGTGGCTTCTTTGACGTCAGCGGATTCCTTTGAGGCGATTTTTCGCGAGAGCTGCACAAGTGGTCAAACATATTGTTGTACACGGAATTGTATAGGAACGGAAAAAGACAGCCTAATTCTACACCTGGCAGCTCTTCTCCTAATAAGGAGAAAGCATGGATGCATCATACAGATTCACTACAACAAGGTACACCGGATGAATTTGACGGAGAAACGATGTGATCTATAGGAAACGTTCTTCCTCATTGCACATACTACAGGTATGTAATTTTGGTTAAACAAACTGCAAGTGGGTTCGCACACCGAAAACCTACTGTTCTAGATCATCATCATTCACAAAAATAGTTTGGCGGTTCAAACTAGTCTCAGTATTTTACAATACGAAAAGGAAAACAGGTGCTTGGTTATCCGTAAGAAAATATCGAGAATATATTTTAACTCCTCATTGGTTCTACGTTTAAGTTCTAGCGTACAAAAACGGGGAGGCACTTGCTTAGTTCAACTAAGGATGAGATTATGGTGATATCTGTATATGTATGTTTATATCGGTTTCATCTAATTACACGAACAGCACAATCAAAGAGCGTCAACATTCACGCCATTGCTCCTGAGTAACTGTCAGAACTTTTTACGTCGTAACCAAAATCTCTGAGTCCGTTCAATTCGAAACCGCTTAAGAGTGATATGGTATTGTTGTTGTTGATGAGGAGGAGGCAGAGGAAACAGACCAACCGGAGTACCAACAACTTACAGGCCTAATATCTTAATTGCTGTGTTTAAAACAATGACCGTAGTAAAGTCGCTCGAGTGAATAAAAGTCTGGTCTGTAAAATGGAGGTCATCAAGCCAAAAATTGGACCACATTAGGTCTACTTCATTAATCAGTTCAAAATGGAACAAAATCATCCACTGAGTAGCTATTTTGGTGACTGCGATTGAAACGTGCATACATATTTTAAGATTTCCTTTCAAAGTTACAACCATTCAGTGAGTTATGTTAAAATTCGCTATAAAAATAACACCAGCGCGTCAGTGATTGCCTCGTGTCCTGCCACAGAATTTGTAGCCGGCTGTAAAATATAGTCTGCACATATTATGGGTAACAAATAGTAATCGCAAAAAAGCGGTATGTTGTCAAAAATAAGCAGAATCTCATATGTGCAACACGCATAGATAAATGCTTTCAAATTCTCTATTTTACGCTAATATTAGCGTAGTTTTTTAAATTCACTTCTCTCGTATTTAAAACGTTGTCGAACGAATCTCTGCTTGATGTTACTCGTTGTCTACTGAGGTTCGTCTCATTGACATTAAGTATTAGGTGCTGAAAATGTGGTAACATTTAGAAAAAAAATGCAAACAGAGAGGTTATTAAATGAGAATTATTAAATGATCTTCTGTGTAATGGCTTAAACACTACTTATCAAACCTCCTTAATTTCAAGTTGAACACCACCCACAATTGATCGCATCTGTCACATTCCCATAGAATTTCCAGTCTGCTGCTTTCGAAAAGAAGCACTAGACTCGAGTTTGGCTCTCATTATAGCATACATGAGACATTTGGCACTGGCTGTCAAGTGTCACACAGTTTGCGTGTACCTCATGTTATTGTAAAGGCCCGGTGAGAATGTTCACAAGCAACTGTCTATAAACATGACTGATTTTTAGACCACAACAATAAGGTACTCTACGTAGCGACCGTTTGTTTTCTGTTCGTGAGTCGTGGAACATTAACAAAATCTATTTTACGCTTCTCTGTGATCATGTATCAGTCGCCGTCAACTTGTGCGTTCGAACAGTAGATCATCTGTACTGAACCCAAAAAAGCTGTCTTTCTTTTTATATTTATCTCTTGGCCATGCCTTTGATAAAACATTGTCTTGAGAGGCAGAACAAATCATTCATAATCAGCTTCTAGTTTTCAAGCTGTTTGATGCGGATTTTTCGCCGGTCTTCATCCACTAATTGACTCCCCAGTCCTGATAAGTACTGCACTCTATCTATTTAATTAGTTCAGGGCCATATATTTACTGATTTCATTGTCAATTCTGGCACTGTTCGTGTTAGTGGAACCCAGTTATCCCCCTGTGATTACGCTAGGTACTCACGTATCTTTCTTGCTCCTGATTCAAATTGGTCTAACTACTTACTGCATTTACTGGAGTTAAATGTTTGAGATTATATTTATGGCGGTTAGAAGCTCCACAAGTTTCTCGAAAGTTGATCGTAAAGCATATGTAAGCATACACACTCTTTTGCATTAACAAAATTACTTAGCAGTCATTTTATTAAGGTTTCCTTCCAAATGAGTGGAAACTGCTATTGAGGTTTTATTCAGTTCGATTCTGGAAGTCAGTGATACTCAGCAATGATCCTTATGAAGTCAAAACATCAGTGAACAGACTGTATCTGGTGCTTTTTTCTATCCATCGGATTTTTGACTCATATAACTCGTCATCTACCGAATCTATCCACAATACGTTTGTTTGATTTCGTTTGTTGTCATACATTTGTAAGCAGGTCTTCAGGTATTCTGTACACACCCCGACTAGGAAACGGAGTAACTAAACTTTCCTGTGAAATGTTAAAGTCTTAGAGGTCGACATTTTTATAACTATAGAGAAAAGTTAAAATCAAGCATAACAATTATGTGAAAACATCTTTTCTAGTTTTCTGGGACCGTGCAAATGATAAGAGACATTTAATCGTTGAGTTCACTCTTACAATATCTCGACTTGGTTTAATTCCTGAGTTTGTTTTTTCCTTGCCATTCTCAGGTTTGTTCACCGCTTTTGTAAGTTTTTTTACCGTATTTATGTGAATACGCCATAAAGTGGAAACAAAAACGATGCACTAAAACATTGTTGAGGTGGACGGGTTGGTGGAACGTGAACAGGCCGTTAAACTCGCATCGTACAAAATGTGACTACATTTTACCACAATACAAATCAACGATGACGCATTGTGGATACTGCTCTAATCAAATGAGCCACGGCGTTGCCTACACATGGAGACAAATAATTATTTGCTAAATAACGAAACCCGAAAGTTTTAGGTGGAAATACCTGAAAGGTTTATTAGCAAAGATTCATGTTGGCTTCAATAACCGGAATAGCCATATCGTGGTTAGTTTACTTAAACAATTTACTTTGATTATCGCTATTGGTATTAATGACGAAGGTAATGCTACACGCAATCTCAAGCGCTCCTTGAGAATGCCGGAACTGTGTATAAATTCTGGTCCTTTTGCTTTGCAACGGTAACGTTCCCGACTGTTCCCCATGGGGTCACGATCCGAAACACCTAATGGACAAGCAATAAACTAAAGCCCATGCTCTGCTTCGAAAGATTCAGCTACGCTCGAAAGTTGCAACCTGGCGTTATCGTACTATGAGAGTTAGTTACAGGTCCTAATGTTCGACAACAACAGTGTCCGACTTTAAGGTATTGTGATGTGTTCATCCGGTGAGCAGTCCATACAACCCGCCAATTCGGTTCTCCATTAAATCAGATGGTTCGCTATCTAATGGATCTTCGCCTTGGTTATGCGCTCAGTCGCTTGAACCAAAACCGAGAAATCAGAAGAGACGCGGCAACACCGTTTATTGGAAGAGCAGGACAAAAATAGGCCACAAAGGCTCTAAATTTATAGGACGAATCGATTACCATGGATGGCCGAAAGACATAGAGCGAATCAAATGAAACAGTCATATATAGCAAGCATGACGTCAGAAAAAATCACGTTACAGTGGATATCCGAAAGCAACGCGAGGAAACACAGTCCCGATAGCGCACAGACGTTCGACCGCAGACCAGCCATCTAACTGGCACGACAACCATACCATCCGAGCTGAGTCGGCCGATCGACATGGCGTAATGCGCCCCGGTTGTTTCGTTAGGCGATGCGCTTCCCAACACTATCCATGTTTGGAACCTCTCTTGCTTTGAAAAATAGGAAGCGTGAGTCCAGCCTTCAACATCACTGTGTTACAAATTGAAACTTGCGTCGTCCGCCTGCATAATCCGAATTCGCATACGAGTAAAAATCATTCCGTGTTTCATTACCAAAGTTAGTACTACTATGTTCTGGATGGAAGTTGAGAGTGGAGCTTCTCTTATGCGTCTGGATCATACGGTACGTTCGTTCAAACATTGCCGCGGTGCATTTGTGTGATTACATAAGCTAACTGGAGCAATTCGTACGGTTCTGATCTGGAAGTTTCCGGTTGAATTTGCCGGTTGATTTGCCTTTTGACATAATTCGTCACCTTCTTGTGAAATTAAAAATGACAACCCAGACTTTTTGATTCGCCATTTTTCGTAGTTCGTACTTCCAGACGTTTTAACGAATCAGGTGACATTGTGCAGCCTAAAATGTGCCAGTTGATTCTGCACCTGGTGTGGGGGAAGAGATTAGATTTTGTCCAACCGACGGATTTGACACAGTCTGTATGGTGTGCAGGCAGTACTGTTTATGTTTGGTTGCCTAGTCACCCAGCGGGAATGTTAAAATGTTGAGGAACTTGGTACACTTATGAAGTTCTTTGAACAAAAGAAGTGGCTTTCAGTCAAATCCTTTTAATAAATTCAATAAAAAATGCTGGCTTTCATGACTATTAATGATTTGAGTTTATCTTCAAAAACGATCCCTTCCCTTGACTGTGTATACTGCGAATATGAGAAATTTATTTTATCGGTGAGAACACTGCGCATCATATCTGACTTTATCTCTGTTCGTAACAATGCTACGATTAATACAGACTACAGGGTTTTAGAAGTTATTGCAGATGGAGGAGTATTTGCGCATATAAAAGATACATCAGAAATTAAACTCCTATGACATGAATTAATCTGTAGAAGAAGCCTTTGATAAAGGAGTAACACTAGTTTCTCATGCAGCTAAATACCACGCTCCATAAACTGTTCAGCATTACGGAGAGAAGCGAAATGTCAAGTTCAGTGGAGTACATCTATCATCCACTATCTGCAGAATCGATAATGCCAGCTTCTCTATTCCGTACTATGTTCATAGCTTGAAAATGCCATTTCTCGTGAGACAGGATGTACTGAAAATTTTCTTGAATACACAATTATCACAGTATGACTGATGAGTAATGTAAAACACTGATTGTTAATAATTGTCGCACTGTACTGTTTACGCACTACGACCTGGTTTTAGTGATCTGACTATTTATGCGCTAACAAACGTGAATTGGAATTAATGAGGGCAGATGCGTTCATCAACAACAGTGAATACGGTAGTGAAGGATGATAAATTCAAGGTAATCTTAACCTTTAGGTAAATTTCTATTGTTACTGTTAACCTTAAAGTAAAGAAACGAACGGAATCCCCTAGATATTCAATTTCACGCTACCCACTCAAATTTGACGGTCTTCTGAAAATATATGCTGAATGAAGGCAGCTTCAGTCAACTTTTTTGGGGAGTTCTACTTCAGAGGATCTCCGTAAGATCGCCGCGGCTCACAAACCTTATGATCCACTCTCACATGGTTTTCCTGTTCACGTTCATCTACCTTAAGATCCACTGCCCAAAATACCTCACACTCAAGCAACTTGTTTGAAGCAATTCAGTTTAATCACGATCGATGGCTAGTTTTCGACTGCATCACACACAGAGTGACAGTTACGTTGCCAAATCGTATGACTCAACCCAATCATGCAGCCTAGGAAACCTTGGCCCGGTTAACTGTCTGATAGTTTCAGCACCAGAAACGGCGTACATCAAGGCTGTCCACTATCACCTTTCTTCTTCAGTTTTTCATAAGCAAAATAGTGGAGGACTGTCTGCGACACTCAAAAGATGCCGGTATGGACCTGCTAACTGGCGAATGACTGACTGATTTTGATTATGCTGACAACAAGGTGGTGCTGTTTAATAACCTTCAAACGGTACAAACAACGCTAAACGCTATTCCGTATTGTGCTAAGTACATCGGAGTGCCCTTTGCAGCCTCAAAATGGAAACTGCTCCTACAAGATTGCTACGATTACGTAGATTTAATGTCAAATAATGAACTAATGGAGGTTGTTGACCGGCTTGTTTACTTAGGAAGCTGCATCAGCGGCGGTGGCGGAGGTGTGAGGAAGGAAATATAAATGCTTATCTGTAAGGCAAGATCGGTATTCACCAATCTGCAGCACCTCTGGCGACACAGAATCACCTCTCTGATGCTTAAAGGTCGCGTATATAAGACGACAGCGGGGGATGTGTTACGATAGAACTGTGAAACCTGACTGCTCACAGTAGTACACGTAAACTATCTTCAGGTATTTGACGACTGATGTCTGCGTTCGATCACTCGTATCAGGTAGCATCAAAGAATACATAACGAGGAGGTTATGAACCGGGCATTTGGTAGTGAATGTCAAAATCGTTCTTCTGTCCAATCTTTGCATTCGCACAGATTTAGTTGGTTAGACCATGTGTTGAGGATGCCAGTTAGTCTTCTTTCCCATCGAGCACTGCCAAGTTCGTGACCGACTGGCGTAAGATACGAGGTGGACAGATGATGACCTGACGTAGACGAATGAAATCGTTCACGGAGGGGTTGGCTACTGTAGGTCGGGTTCGTCTCCCGGATTGGGGCCCTCGTGACTCACAGAGTTGGTGGCTTGAGACGTTAGGTGAGATGGCGGCTAATCGGGGTCAGCAGCATGCGTATTGTCGCCATTTTTGCCGAGTTGTCTGTGAAGTGAGTGCACTTAATTACGCGGGGCAGTGAAAGCCGCAAGGAAGCTGTCTTGCTGATGACGCCTCACTTTCACTTACAGCTTGGTTGTTTGTTTGCAAGGTGTAGGCGCCTTGATGTTGTATGTTTGAATGTAGACGTAGCCATTTTTAGGGGTTAGGTCCCCTACCCTCTCCCTTTTTTCTCTCTTCCTAAACAGGGGTTGCTTTTTCTTCCTCGTGGTTATGTAGCAGTTAAGCATCAGTGTGAACCACGGATGTATTTCTGTCTATGATGATGATGATGATGATGATGATGATGATGATCTTTTATCTTATGTATCCCTGTTCGATTTTGCCTAGTTTTGCTTCATATATTTTTAATTATTTATTAACCTACTACCTCGTGGTTTATTGTCAATACCTGTTGAATCCAAGCCGTGATACCCACGGATATCGTTGAAACCTGAAGTTGCGGACAAGGATGATGATGATGGAGATTGGAGACTTTCGTTCTAAATTAATATCTGATTATTCAATAGCAAATTCAAAACGTTGCCTGATCATTTTTTATCACACAATTCACACAACTTTGGTCTTCCGGAAATGGAACTTCAGGTTACTCGTAAGAATTATCGGACTGTGCAAAGGTTTTCAGACTTCAGGTATTTTGGAGGTTTTAATCGATAAAACGTTAATTGCCTAATAAACGTTGGTACAATGGCAATGCCGCCGGCGAAATCCCCAGAAATAGATGAAACATGGAAAGATAAAAATTACTCAAAAGTTGACGTAGTTTTTAATACTATACAAGTAATTTTACCTGAGAATTCTATGTTCATATAGATTGAGCATCACCCGTAATTGATCGCAGCTGTCGCATTCTCATAGACTCTCAAGTCGGCCTCTTTGGAAAAGAAGCATTAGACTGGAGTTTCGCTCTCATTAGAGCTCGTCAGTAGTGAATATTTTCGCCACTACCAGGACTAGAACCACGGCCACGCTGTACATGAGGCAACTGTGTTTACCACTGCGCCATGGGAATGCGTCTATGGGAATGCGACAACTGCGATCAATTGTGGGTGATGTTCAATCGATATGAAAATCAAAATCCTTTACTACTGATCAGTAATTTTATATTCATTCATTCAAAAACAATTATTTAGGGGATTAAAGTAGCGAGATTAAATAAGTTTGTACCTTTTGACGAGAAGGAAAACGTGGAAACCTATCTTAATTTCTTATAATCACACTGTTTTTCAGTGGTCTAAGTGCTTAACGTGGTTAGTTTACCGAAATTAGCGGGGCAAACGTTGGGATTTACTTCTACCGAGCCTAACAGCAGTAACGGAGTCTGTAGATCAGTGTAGACTGTCAAAAACATAAAGAATAATTGATCAGATAATTTGATTACTTTGGGATTCTTTTTTTTTACAAATTGATTACGTAGGCGCTGATCGATCAGCAGGATCATCAATGATCTTGAGTTCGACAAAACTTTTGAACGTTTCCTCTAAGCACACGTAAACACCCGCACTTATCTACAGCTCCCAGAGTCTGACAAGCGCAATCGAAATAGTCAGCAACTAAAGTATTACGTTCTATCCTGTGTCTCCTCCGTTGGTATAGTAGGACATGTAGCCAAAGATTACCGGATATACTTACCTACTTAGTGGCAACAACTATAAAACCAGTTGTATGCATTTGGCAAACTTTTAGCGATACGGACATACTACTTATGTCTAACTGCTAGCTACAATAACTAGTGAACCGTAGACATGTTACAAACAGTATTGAATTGTTTCAGACTGCCGTCGCCGTAAAATGAGAACCGTAGAGATGTCGCACAAAAAGTAACTTGGGGCTGAACTGATCCCAATTCCTCGCTTATCATTATGAAACATGTTGGAGACTTGACCTGTTCAAAAAATAATGGCGGGAAAATGAGGTCAGAAACAACTTACTGGGCTTTAACTACGTTTTTTGCCGTCATTGTTTCTTGTTGTTGTTTGATCTCAGCTTCCTGTTTCACATCTTCTCTGGCTTTGTGATGTAACTCAGTAGCACTCTCGGTCATTGAAATGAAGTCGTTAGTTATACTTGAATCTGAGTTGATAAAAAGACGATAAAACAAACACAAAATCTTTATGAAAAAATTATATATTACAAAAATTCAAATTCATTGTGGCCTGAATGTGATAATTAAAAAGACTCACGATATTAGTAACAATTTCTGCATCCTTAAGAACAGTAACCAAGTGGTCTAGTGGACAATCGGCCAAACCACTATTTTGATGTGTGATCGAATGTAGGTTCTGTTACCCCACGTACTTGACGCTAATGTGATTCAGTCAGGTTGAAACTGCCGCCACTTCAATGATAATCACTAGTAGCAACTGCCTTCAATGTCCAGTTCATGTGACCTGGTATGTCACAGCGGAAGTACAGTGTGTCGTACTCGCTAGAAGTTTATATTACTTACTTACTACATGACCGGTTTTATCCTTGTGTGAACTCACCGAAATGAGATTTGAGTCGACAGCCTTTGTATTGCAAAACCAAGGTCTTATTTATCAGGTCACCAGTTCCGCGATTGCCGGATGTAACACGACGCTCAACTTCACAATGCCTCTGGTGCAAAAAGATAAGTTAAATTAAGCTTCGAGTTTTCACTGGCTATGATCGCAGAAACACGAAACTGTAACGATCAGCTCCCCTTAATATTTTGAAACGGAATTCTCAACTTAACAAATCCAGATTTCTGGCAACTTTGTTAAGCAAAACCAAGTTTTTGCCCAACCATGGATTTCTGAAAATCGTGATGACCAAGATTTTCAACTCTTGGCTAAGATCAAGTTAGCAGTTCAACTCTTCAAAACTTAGTTATATAGTAAATTCGTTCGTCTTCCATTTGAGCTTAGATAAATTGTCCGTTAGCACTTATGATATTAGCGTACTGTCCTGTTTTTTCAATGCGTAGACGCGAAAGGATGGGATCCAACTCAAACACACTTCTGTCTTTACAATGCATGTCGAAACGGTCTTTTGTTAGTGTTTGTTTAATGATTACCCTTGATTGAAAACTCTCATGGAGTAAGTACAGCCGAGTATGGAAAAAAAGGCCAAACATGAGTTCTGTGAGACTGCTGCTGGTGGCTTCGTTGACGAGATTCAAGATGCAATTAGGACGAAGGCATAACTGGACTGTTCCTTCAACCTATTTTTCACCGTCTACACAGCACTCTCAACCAGGCCGTTCGAAGCAGGATGATAAAATGCTGTCGTGATATACTTGACTCCATTAGAAGTAATGAAGTCTGCAAATTCAGCGTTGGTAAACACAGAACCGTTTTTGGTTACAATAGTTTCTCGCAAATCAAATGTTGCGAGGGCTGTACATAATTTGACCATTGTACTAGTCGTTGTTGCCATTAGAAGATTGTGAGCACTAATCTAGAAACTGAAATCATTTGATCTTCAAACGAGCCAAGAAAGTTTAAGTTGATTCGCATCCCTGGTATTGCTGGCTATTTCCAATGGTGCATCGGTACCCTCGAGGCTGTATTTTGGTTTTCTTGGCATAATGCAAATGACTTGATCACTGACTCAAGGTCACCATCCAGCGTGGGCTACCGTACATAAAAATGGCATAACGATTTCATTTTCATGAGGCTGAAGTTAGCATTATGGATTTCATCGAGGATAAACGTTCGCAGTCACTTTGGAATCATCCCACGTACTGCACAAAGCAGATACCCGTTTTGAAGACTTCTCGAATAAAAGTGTACAAGTTCGTCAGGTGTCCGTTCTGGTACTTCTACCTACATGTACCGTTTGACTTGATACGGTGTCTCTGTCTGTTTTCCGTCGTATACCCATCGGCGTGATAGAAGAATGGTAGAAGCGTTGAATAAGATGCACAAGTTTTTCTGGGGGGTACATTTTGTGGACGATATATCTGGTAATGCCAACATACTTAAGGCATCAGCAGCAGTATTGAATCCTCTGGGAGTGTATTGAATTTTATAGTTGTAAGCAGATAAGATAAATTAACAACCAATCATCCGCGGGATGATCATTTGTCGTGTCGCTTTTTCTTCACTCCGTAACGAAATGAGGGGATTGTGGTCAGTAAGCATTGTGAACCGTCGTCCGAAAGGTAGTAAAGAAACCATTTTACACCGAATATGACAGCCAGGAATTCCGGGTCAAGCTCTGAATAATTTCCTTCTGTCCTGTTTAATGTCCGGGAGCAGTAAGAGACAGGACGCTTTGATCAATCCGGAGGCTTGCTGAATAGCACGGCACCAAGGCTGTGCGAATAAACATCGCAAGACAATGCGATTTGTTTTTCTGGATCACAATGTATTAGAACGCGTGTTAAAGTAGGAATCTGTTTAACTGTGTTGAAAGAAGTTTCATGAATATGGGTCCACAGCCAGTTTTCTCCTGTTCACAAAAACTGTCGAAAAGGGTGAAGGTGTTCGTTGCGAAATGCATGAATCGAAAAAACTGTATTGCTTCTCCCAAAAACGACCAAAGCTCGCTCACATTTTTAAGTGATGGCGCATCTAGTAGAGTTCGTAATTTCTTCTTCTTCAGTGGTTGTAGGTCTTCGTTTGAAAGCTTAAATCCGAGATATTTCACACTGGGTACCACGACCTCACACTTTTCTTTTTTTCAATACAAAACCTGCATCAAACTGTCTCTTCAAGACTAAGTCCAAAACCTGTAAATGCTGTTCAGTATTACGCCTGGTGTTCAGAATGTCATCAATATGTGTACATATATTAGGTATATCCTTAACAATGAAATCATTGATGCATAGAAAAATAGCGGGTGCAGAGTTAAATCTGAGTCGGAGGCTGTTGTAACGGAACAATCCTACATGGGCGCCAACTATAGTGTAAGAACGTGAATCGTCATCTAGTTCAATCTGTTAGTATGCGTGACTCAAGTTCGGTTTTGCGAAAATTTCATCCCCAAATAAGAATGCGTATAGGTCCTCAATTTTTGATAAGAGATAACGATTTAACTGTAACACTGAGTTCACAGTTATTCTATAGTCACCAAACATTTTAACGGTTTTGATACGGATACTATGGGCGTTGTCCAATCTGAATACTAGACGAGTTTGATTGTAACTTATTTCTGGAGCTAATATATCTTATTTTAAATTTAATTACGTAGAGCATACGACAGAGTCCTGCCATTCCAGAACTTCGATAAGAGTGTTAAATATGCTGCACAATTTCACAGCGCTCCAAGCTTCGTCTGATCGAACAAATTTATATGTGCGTTCAAAATTGCAGATAATCGACACTTAACAGCATAACAGAAAGGTGTTTCATTCAGTCCCAATCAAATAAATTTAGACCCTGTCCTTTAGTCCCATATGTAGTGACCTGGAGATAACCCCGGTCTGCCTGATGTACGATGTGTAAAATTCTTCCCCAAATCTTAGTTCACATCGTGCATAGGACCTTAAGGATCTTTGTATGCCGTCTGCTTGGTGCATGCAATCACGTTTGTTTGTTTGCATGTTTGTCAGTCTATGCGCGCCAAGGGCGCCATATACACTCTTCCGTCTTGCTCGACGGTCGGATCCTCAACCTCCCTAGATACTTTCGCGTATCGGTGTCGTTTAGCGCTGACTGAGACCGATTGTAGTTATCGTATAATACACTCTCGGACTCCCGCAATTATTAGTATTTTTATTTCGCATCTGGTAGTCGTTGCGTATACCTGGGAAAGCGTTAATTTATTGCACATACGCACTGAACATGAGCAAGCCGTTGTTATAGGATACACTCACAAAGAAGATATCGGCACTAAACACTGTTTGGTCAGTGTAAGCTTGCCAGTGAATTTTTGGTGTGTACATCTCTGGAAGATGTGATGAGACATCTGATCACAACAGTGTAGTGGCCAGTTCAGTATGCAGCTCGAAAGCAACTTATTGCCCATTCACATTTAGGTCGAAAATAAACGGTGTACTCGACGTTGTTCTAAGTCTGTGGCTGACTGTTGTATTCTCACTCCATAGAATATTCGTATTCTCGTCGGTCACATCAGTTGGCCTGGAAGTATACAACTTGCAAGCATTATTTTTTAGAAGGACACACCCTCTGAATGTGACGTTTCATATGACAACATCGATAAATCAGATTAACATGTGGACACTCAGTCGGTTTTGTGTGATATTTTGGAATTGCTTCTCGCGAATTGTCAACCTGCTTGCAGTTAGGGAAGATTGATTAGGGGCGGCTGAAGAGGACACACCAATTAATGTGGTTTATCCAGACTTATGTAAGGTATTTGACCAGACAGACCACTTTTAGCTCCTCGTGAGGTTTTGCGCTCATCGGATAGAAAATTCCGTACTTCAGTAGGTCACTGATTATTTACAAAGCTGTCGCTTTAATATCAAAATAAACAGGGTTTTCTCAGATTAGTATTGTACGTCCATCTGTGTGCCATAAAGTTTCGTACTAAGACTTCTGTTTTTCGTTCGGTTTGTATTAAAAACCTCAATGGCTTGTCAATTCACATTCGCTGTTATACGCTGATGACATTAAAAATTGAAGTGTAGTGGGCGATCTGATCAAAAGTAAGAAATATGAGGCCTAGCGTAGACGAATGAAATCATTCACGATGAAATTGGTCACTGCAGGTTGGGTTCGTCTCTCGGGATGGGGCCCTTGCGACCCAAAGGGTCGGTGGTTTGAGACGTTAGGTGAAAGTGTAGCGAAAAGGCGTCCAATAAAGCGCAATATTTATTGTCCAACACGCTAGTTACCATGCCACACGCGCGCTCGCGTTTTTGAATCACTATTCCAGTTCTCAACACGCCTCGGTTTCCGCTCACACGTCGTGTGCACTTCTGCCCGGCTTATGTGTATGATCGGCGCCGTCTATCTTCGTCCGTTGGTCCGATTTCGCCTAGCGATGGCTCGTCCGGTCGCTCGTGTTGTCCTCCATCTATCCACGGTGGGCTTTGATCGTATTCCACGGCAGTGTCAAGATATTCCTGCGAGTGTTGGAATAATCGCGCCTCCGATTGCGTCGTCCAGTCTATTTTGCCTGCCATGTCTCACCCGTTGGTTCGATCCGGTCGAGCGATGATCTATCCGATTACCCTCGTTGCCCGCCATATGATCGTTGGGTGTTTGTAGACGTGCCTCCCCTGCGTTGAGGTACTTCGCTGAAAGTTGAAATACTCGCACCTCCTGCCTGACAATCCGCCACACTCGCCCATCCTCTAAGGAACTTGCCGCGATTGTGCCAGGGTGCCAAGTGTACACCACTGATCCATCGTTCACGAGGACCTTGGTTGATTTGGAAACTCGTATTCTTGCGGTTCGTGGTGATGAATGGTCTATTCCACCGCCTTCTAAGTTTTCCTGTCCCGGGTCCGGATGTTTCTGGTCGACTGTAATCTCTTACTTTCTCCTGGTCTCCAATCCTAAACGAGCGCCATTTATGTGTTGTGCCTCACGTCATATCTTTGCTTATTTCGGCGTTGTCATTTTGTTGTCCGTTTAAGCGCATGGTGTTCCAGGTGTTGTCGTTCTTGCGACAATAATCGCCCCTCTCCGCCTCTGGACAGGCAGACATCCAAGAGAATCCTTGGCTCCCTTCCATATGTCAGCTCAAATGGATAACTCTCGGTTGTTGCATGCTTTGTCGTGCGAAATCCAAACAAAACATCCGGTAGTCCCTCTTCCCAGTTATTGCCTCTGCTATTTAGCCATTCCTTCATCGTACGACTGAACCGCTCTGTCAATCCGTTCGTTTGTGGATGGTACGACGATGTTCTCAGGCGCTGAATCCTCAATTCTCCAACATCCCCTGAAATTGCCGCCTTTCAAAGCACGGGGCCTGGTCCGTGATAACTCTGTACGGTACTCCAAAGCGAGCCAGGACGTTGTTCACGAAAACGTTTGCAACCGTTCCACTCGTCTGATCTGCCGTGGGAATGGCTTCCATCCATCGAGTGAACTGGTCAATCATAACAACTATGTAGCGATTTCCATTCGAACTTGTTGAGAGTGGACCAAAAATGCCCATACCCTCCTCTGTTACGATTGATTGCATGGGTGGTGTTGTCGTCATTGTCTCTCGGTTATGTTGACAATCGGGGAGGGCTCGAATGAAATTAATCACATTTTTCCGCATCGTGGGCCAAAATACTCTCCGCCGCAGTGGTTCGAAAACTCGTTCTCGTCCCATGTGAACATCTGTGTGTGCCAGCTGAATCACACGTTCCCTCTGGTTCACCGGAATGTTAGGACATCTTCGAGGTCGAAGCCCCTTCTGCATCTCTAAATCGACGACGAGCTGACCCTTTCCAGGTGTATCCGGTCCCAGATCTGTAACAGTTCGTTCAGTCCTGAAGTCAACGTCTTAGGTTTGGTACCTGCCAGCAGATGTTCACATATTTCGCGTACTTGAGGGTCTTGCTGTTGACAGGCCGAGATGTCTTTTTCGGAAGCTAATACTGCGTTCACGGATATAGCTTCAGTCGGCAGCCCACTTTCCTTTATCGGTCGCGACAGTACATCAGGTACCTCATTGTCCGTGCCGTTGACATGTCCGATGGTAAAGTTGAACTCTTGTATTCGGAGTGCCCAGCGTGCCAGTCGTCCACATGGATCTTTCGCCGTCTTCATCCAGATCAGGGGTTTGTGGGCGACCCCAACATGAAAGATAGTCGCTATTAGATAGGTTCTCCACTTCTCCAGCGCCCAGACGATAGTTAAGCATTCTTTCTATAAGGTGGAATATTTTGTCTCTGCTTCCGTCAGAACTCGAATGGCATACTCAATTGTCGCCGAAGGTTGTGAAAGAACTGCTTCGATTCCGATATCACTTGCATCAACTGATACTGTGGATGGCTCATTCGGTTCGGAAATCGTCAGGCACCGTCGAATGCTGGCAGCCTCCTGTTTGAGTTCGTTGAACGCCACCTCCGAGTCCTCAGTTCATGCAAATTTCCTGTCCTGCCTCAGCAACTGGAACAGTGGATATGCTTTCTGAGAGAACC
>JTDE01001306.1:164415-176720 GCA_014338405.1 Paragonimus skrjabini miyazakii | reverse complement strand
GGTGTATTGCTGTCTATGATTGAATAATTATATTGGACAGAAAGGCTTACATAGGCCAAACGGCAGGTGACCCCACTGTTAATGATAACCGTTTATTGACGATTGTTGCGAATTGGAATTGTGCATCGATTGACCTCGTTAAACCAAAGTATACCCCTCAGCCAGAAGTACTTTGACTCCTCGAACTGTGTTTTGTATCGAGGAAGATCATTGTATCTGCAGTTTATAAACACATAGATTAACTGTTTTCAGATTAAACATTGTGTATGAAGTTGTTTCAGTACACCGGAAGTAATTGTCTGCTTTTTGTTATAGGTTGATGATATTGCGGTTGTACAATGTGTTATCGACAAAGTCAATTCGGCAGTTGAAGCGCTGACGGAAAAACGGCCGGAAACTCGCATCAAGGCGTTGTCTTTTTTGATTGAGGCCTTTCGTAAACACCATCTTTGTTTAGATGAGTCTTGGAATTATTCAGCTACTTTTTTCAATGGAATCGAAGGTATTCTTAAAAAGGGCAAGGCACAAGATCAAACTTTGGCCACCGAGTGCCTTTCAATCTTCTGTTTGCAGTTTGATACTAACAACATCGCTGAACACTTTCTAAGATTTCTACCTATCTTAGACACCGTTCTTCGAGACTCTAGCGAACCCTGTTCGTTTCGCACTGCCTGTGCTACTGCCCTGTCTGTGTTTCAACTTCTAGCTGGTCACTGTGATTTTGTCTCGCCCAAAGATTTGATGAAGTCTTTCGAGTTTGTCTTCAAAGGCTCCTGTCTCAAAGAAGAAGGAAAGGCTCCAGTTTTGGAACCCCATGTAAGTCTCATGCATGTTGCAGCGCTTAGAGCTTGGGGGCTGAGTTATACGTTTTTGGCGCCTGCTGATGTCATTTCGGTTGGACAAGCGATGATTCCAACATTAATCAGCTTACTGCAAGGTAACAACGTTGACATGCGCATCTTGGCGGGGGAGACGGCCGCATTGATCTACGAGCGTATTCGCACAGAGGTTGACGAGCGTTTCAAAGGTCCACATTACACTGATCTTATAAGACTGTTAAATGATCTCGCCACTGATGGTACGAAATCACGTTCAAAGGTTGATCGGAAGAAACAGCGTCATTCTTTTCGAGATCTGGTTGACGCGGTTACTCGATCTGATGCTTCAGAGACTTCGATTAATGTTGGATCTGAGGTGCTCGTTCTTACGTCATGTACGGATCACTATCAGTACGATTTGCTGTGCTGTCTTCTCAAGGGTGGAATGTGTCGTCATTTGCAGGAGAATTGCTTGGTGCGGGCTCTCTTTGATCTCGGACTGCCTGTTGTCATATCCCATAACCCTCTGGATCGCCGTTCTGCACGTGATCAAAGGCGTCTGACAAATAGTTTCGCTTCAAAAATGCGTACGCAGAAACTTTGTTCTTATCGAGATCGACGTAGCAATCTTGTCCGAGACTCAGATTAACTTACTCAATGGCCTGGTTGTTTGCCTGTACATATTTTCTTTACGTTCAACAATATAACGCCTTCAAGCCATCGTCGTACGTGGTAGTGTATTTCTCTTTCACTGTCTTATTTTCTCGCGTATCTATCTGTTAGTCATGGTCATGATGGTGTTTCCGTTTTGATTTGCTTATAAAGTAAGAACTAAAATCACCACAGTGTTGTTGATGTTTAACGGCGGTTATGAGTTTGGGTGCTCATCTCGGTATATTATAATTCGTCCATAAGTTTGTCACTAATTTCTTTTTTTGCCTACATCTACCTCACCTATCACAACGTCTTAGGCTTAGACTTCATAACAGGCGTATACTGGGTTAAAAGGAATCTCATTTCTCAACGGTCTCTCTAATTTCGATTCTTCACTGTTTCGGGCGGCGTCCCCAATCACGTTTGAATATTGTCCACTGGATTTTGACGGAAAGCCGTGGATGGTTCGCAGACTATAATCTTAGTTTCTCAGACTAACGCCGTATCCTTGATATTCGAGTACCGCATCCGGGCTGTGCAAATAACACACGGCGAAGCAACTCACAGATTCCGTCCGGAAATACATAGGTCACGTTTCATTTCATGGTTTTCATTCGTACTCCACCTGTTCTGTAACCGCCCATCTTGGACTAGAATTTTAAGGTTTATGTTTACGAAATGATGTGCGTTATGCCCGTACTAATTTTGTTACCTCAACGCTTATAAAGTCAACGATTTTGGTAAGGCGAACGCTGTTCCTTGTAGTTGGCTCATATGTACAGTTGGTTTTGTTTATGCGATAAGATTGTGGTCACTTTCTCAGTTCTAGCGACCCCTATTGTTTGTCACGTCGAGCTGGGTTTCTTCCTTTTACTTGGATTTGGTAACCTGGTAGAGTTTGGCTCACATATGACTGTGTGCCGTAAGGAATCGGGCATATAGTGGTCTGTGAGCTGTACTTCAGTTCCTGTTTGCCACCGTAAATAGATGAAGACAGCTTATGTTTATTGGTGTTTTTGAGACAAATCGGCGTCTTAAGGGTTCGTATTTATTTGGTCGGTCACATTCCGTTTGGTACGCCTATCTGGAATATTGGGTTACCTGCCATTTATCGAGTCGAAGTGAGCATGATTGTTGTGTTGACTGGCTTACTGCGTGGCAGCTCAACCTTGATATGGTTTGTGGCAGTCTCCTGTTAGAGCTGTCCAGCAGTATAACATTAAGTCTGAATCTCACAGTGAAAGTACGCGTGGAGTGAATGAAAAGGACTACGCTAACCCTGTGCCTTGTTGGTGACCCTAGTAAAATGTGCAGAGAAAGATTAATGGAACCAGCGAGTTACGGTTTTGCTGCACATCAAAGACGACGAACTAATACCTTTATCAAAGCGAAGATGATTTAGAAGTGTCAAAGGAGTGCAATGAAGTGCGGATATCACGAGTATAACTCATTTTAGTCGCTACGTTGCTTTTCCTCAGTGAGGTTGTAGATGCCTTCGTTGTTCGAGGAGAAAAATCAATACCATATTCTTTTTGGGATCACTTTTACGAGGTGATGCTTGCGAGGATTAATACTGTCGGGATTTAAATAAGGATTGTCACAATTCAGGAAAGCGATTGCTTCGTTGATGTGATCTTTCTTTCGATGGTGTGGCGTTCAGTGCATTTGCTTAGCGGGCTGTCTAATGTGAAATGTAAAAAGAAAGAAGATATCGGAGCAGTGTATGAGTCGTCTCTCCGCACACTGTTTTCGGGCTGCGTAGGATGGAAAGTACCTAGGTACCCCCTCGATAGACAATAGAAAGTATTCAGCGTATCCATGTTAACCGCTAATGGTTTGGCGACCAACCGTTCGATGTTTTAAGTTTTGTTGCTTTTCTCTTGTATACGTATTTAAGCTTGGTAGAATTTAGTAAATCGCACCAGTTACCTGCAAGCAAACAGTCCCAAGTAACTTTGGGCTTTGAACCCGTGCACAAAGTGTCTGCGTCCCAGTGTGTTTAGAGTCGCCGCGAAATATACTCCAAACCGTAAACCACAATCCGTAGTCACAACTACTGAATGATCAAACTGTTTACCGAACGGCCTAACAAGGCGCTGGCTGGGGATTTCGCAGAGCAATTAGGCGGCGGCATGCTGTCTCGTAAAGCAGTCTGGAAGTTCATTGAACATTTGTAGGACTGTTCAGCCCACCAGATGAGTGTTGTTACAACTGTTGCGGATATGCTTAGTTTAATGGTGGTATCTATTAGCTTGCGGTGTCTCGTATCAAACACATTGTTGAGATGAATCATTACTAATTGCAACAAAAAGTGCAACAGCGATTGTAAACCCGGCGTGATGTGCGCCAGACACCTCGACTGACGCTCAACGAACGTCTTCTAAATGTGGTCTTAAGAGTGTTGTTAACGGTTCGAAACTGTGGGAACCTAACAGCTATGTAATGCATGGAAGCGCACTAGGTTGCCTTCCGATAACAACCAGAGACTTGTTTTCAGACTATGCATCCCACGCGAAAAATCAAGAGTGTAGACGCAGCGACGTCAATCATCATTACAGACCCTTGTTGAAGTGTTCCTGCTTGATAAATGTGTGGTTTAGTGCACCTGTTAGATCGATTTCCAAAGCGCTAACGATACCAATAATGGCCACACTTCTTGTAGCGTTCTGAACCGTTTGCTAAGTCAGTGACATGCGCAATTAAGAACCCACAACGCTTTAGTTCCTGCTAAAAACGACGTGGAAGCCCCATGTTCATGGGAAGTCGAGCTGCTTTGGATAAGACGTGCCGCTGGTTGTGGGGCCCTCAGCTAATTAAGTGGGGTTTCAAACGTTCCATCACTTCGTCGATTATCGCACTTGCCTTCACTAAGGGTCGGGAGTGTGTGATAGTCACCTTTGTCCGGACCGTCTCCGACAGCCGTTGCGTCTGTGGTTCCTAGAAAAGAGGCTCATCTTTATTTCAAGTGTCCGGAACTTGTTACCTTTCACCGATGGGAGTCGTGGGGTGTTTGCCATTCAGTTTTACTTCCCTGGAGAGTTTTGATGAAGTGATCGGTTTTGTTGTAGATTTGAGTATATATTATCGGGTCTTCATGGGGTGGTCCACTAGCCCGTTAGGTGGTTGTGCTCTGAAAGGCAGAGTAGTAGTTGACAAAAATCTCTCCTAGTTGGACGAAACGCCGTTAAGTATACTGACCCTATGATAGGATCCGTCTCTAAAAGTGCTGGAACAACCAGAGGCATTACTACTACAGTGTATTCGGACGGCCTAGAGTCGTCACTAGAAATGGGTAAATGAATTGGAATTGACCACAAATGAACGGTCATCACTAATTAGTATGACGAAACCTGTCTACAAGCAGTGAAACTGTTAATGTGGACGCCAGGCTAGAAAGTCAAATAGTCCGAACGCCAGTGTGACGCACTCCAATTTGACGGACTCACCGTTTGCTGAAATCGCTTGACAGTATAACAGACAGTCTGTATCTCGCCACCGAAATGTGTTTGACAGAGTAGAATATACTCAGCCAATTGTCCTCGTTGACCGTTGGTGTGCCAGGAGAGTTACAGTCGGGGGCATGTCCAGCCATCCAGGTACCAAACGAACTGTAATGTTGCTCCTCATCGGAAACGACAATTCAGCAGCCTAATTAAAGCGAGAGTAGTTTGAAAGTGTCAAAGATGTATGGTAGGGCACGATTGCCGAAAATGTTTGTTGGAATTTTTACACACGGAAACTATTGCGACCTTTTACGTTGCATCCACAGAGAAGCTCTTGTTTTAGTGTGTGACGCGTTAAGCTGTGGTGTATAGCTTCTCAGTTTTATGTTCAGTGCAAGGAGCTAGGATTTTATATACTACAGATAAACTACTTACTTCTCTTTGTATGCAACTTATCGCATACTGCATGTGCAGCCTATCTCGTTTTGAGCAGGATTTCATATCCGATCTCAAACCTGGTGTCGAGCTGTTGAAGGTAGTCGAAAAGTACGTACGTCTTGGAAGCTACATCGGCGCTGGTGGGCTGTTGGATCATGTTTAAAATCCCATAACTTGAGCTCGGATGGCAGTTGCCAAACTACGCCAACTGTAACGTCTGCTCAGTCTCAACCTTTGTGTGAAAAGCTGAGTGTACTATGGAACTGCGCGCAGTCCGATTGCACGACTGATTCATTCTAGCGAAAAATGCCCACAGTATCCGTTTTTGACCATCGTTGTCTCCGTAGCATTGATGGCATGTGCAGAAATATCGTGTCGACGGTAGCGAAATCCGTTGGTGTGTTTTTAAATGCGTTAAATCACATCGGCCACCGGGCGTACTACTCTTGTCCCACGAGTCTCGTTAATGTGTACACATCTTGCGAACACTACTCCACTGCTTGTCACCCTACACCTTGTCTACTAGTGTTGGTTCAGGCTGGAAATGCCAGCCGAGTGATCAACGTGTGACACGAAAGTGCTGACATTGAGGCTTACTTCAGTAAGGCATTCCTGGCTTCCTCTCTAGGATCCGTAGAACAATGAGCGCCTTTGATTACAGTCGCTGTTTGATATGACGAAGAATAAAAGTTGATGGTTCTCTTGTTTCGATTCTCTGTGTGTACCATTTTGTTGTTTTGTTTTCCACCTAAATCTTTTATTTAATCTTCAACCCACATGCGACGTAATCTGTTGCATTACAGCGAACGTCTCTGAATGTAACCATTTTTATGCGCGGACTTCAAAATATTATCTGCTAGCTTTGACAGGAATGAAGTCAACCTAACACGCTTATTTGCACACTTCAACGTTTGCCCACGATAACTAGATTCAAAGGCGGATCGCCGTGGTCTGTCCGTATTTTGTACAATGGAAGTGTAAAACGCATACGGATCCTAAGATTGGATTAGATACGTTTTCGTCCACCGGTACCTTCGCCGTTTTGCGTGTGGTAGGCACGCAGCATTAGCAACGATAGGGTTCGCAGCTGTCTTCAAACTAATCAAGTCTTGCATCCAAGTTGGTGTGTTGATCTCGTTACATATTCCTCAGTGGCTCAGACGCGTCTTGCGAATGCCGTCGCTTGCCACACTTTTCGCGCCATCCAGGTTGGGCCTGATCCGGCGGCCGACTTGTCAGTGGTTGACAGAGACTCGTGAGGAGTAGCCTCGTCAGGCATGGTTCTGTAGGAAGACGCTGGCTTCCCGCTTTATGTTCTAATGATGGTTATCATTTGTGGTTGAGAACATTGTTGAAAGCGACACAGAGTCGAGATCAGTGGCGCTCTTGTTGGATGGTTCGTGCTCTTTTTGCTCGTATTCCTCCTCGTTCTTACTCATTTTTCTCCCATTTTTTGTGGTGCTTGGGCCTTCCATGTGGAGTTGTGTGTTTGTACGTTGTTAGTCAAAACGGGACAGGAACGGTTAGCCTACCCAGACTTGACATGAAAGACCATGACTCTCACTCGCGATCCGCTGAAGTTCTACGTGTTCATTAGCTGAATATCCACCCATTCAGACTAAGAAAGCCATTTTCATTTATTTATTTGTTCTTTGGCATCTTTAGGTTACGTGGTCAATGTTGACTGCCAACTAGCTTGTATATTACTTGACTGTCTAGTTTCGTGGAGCTCGTTATGCATGCTATCAGTTCAAAGCTGGATGGTCGATCAGAATGTGGAGGGTTTTTTTTGCTGATCTGTTTTCGTACTAACGCACTATATCTGTCCGCTCTCCGTTTGATTGGACACCGTCCCAAACACGGTACATAGCTTAACAGAAGACTGCCTTGAAAAGGGCAATGTTTTCGTCGTAATACGATTTCAGCTCCTTTACAGGGCTCTGTCAGCGAGCAGAGCACTATCATCTAAAACTGTCCAGCCATTCTAGCGAGATAACGTTTGGAGTGAATGTCCTTGCAGAGTCCTTACGTTGTAGAAACGTCTGTGTGATCATTTAGTCGCTGATCTTTGAGTCTCTACAAGCGTGTTTTTTACTGCCTGACTTCCCGTTGTGGAATCGCGACTCATCAGTCCGCCTTCACCATGCCACTCGATCGTCTAGTTTTTGTTTTTGACAGTCAGTATACTGATCTCGATAGAATTGTACAGGATTGGGCGAAACGATTATTGACTGAACGAACAGCATTCCAGGATGGTCACACGGCTGATCAAACCAAGCAATAGTAGCACCAACCAGTTGCTCTGGGTGAGTAAATATTCGGTTTGTGCACTTGTGGAAGTGTGATGAGCTGTACCTTTTCCTTGTAAGGCCCATGTCAGCTACCTTACTGACTGCCCCTCCCCATTTTTTGTTCAAAGACATACATATATATAATGTTTCGCTCAGGATCAGTGTCGTCTTACCGCAGATTTGTCTTGTGCCAGGCTGCATTGCACGAAGAGTGATACACAAGAGGGAGCCATCAGACTACGCAATAGTGACTTTGGAAAATACTGGAACGTTAAAAAGCTTGCTTACAAACAGCATTCTGGACGACATATATGGACAAAATTTATTTGCGAACAACTATCAATGTTGCCCATTGGTAACGTTTCGATGTTAACTCAGAAGTTTATACAGGCGGTTTCCAGCATAATCCAACGCAGACATTTTCTAGTTGGGCTTTTACGTAACGAGAAATTTATTGTTCCGCGGTATATTGGGATTCACACGAATTAGATGATATCAGGTTACGCATGTCTAAACGGGGACATCCGAGGTGGCTTTCTAATCGAGTGATGAATGGCTGGCATCATTGTTAAACAATTTTGGGCTCAGGCGAAAGTGTACCGTCACCTCAAGCACGTCCGTGCGGTGACGCTTGACTTGACTACGCTTTGCTAAAGCCGCTGCTATCCGAAAGTCCGGCTTGTGTTGTACATTCAGAAACAACTGTTTGTAGGGTTGTCGCTACCATGGTAGTGATAATGACTATGAACTCTGACGTCTGGTATCGTGTTTGATCTCTCGTATTGATATAAAAGTGGTCTGCAGTAAACGAAATTTGTCCGTACGATATCAGCCTATTGTGTTCTTTACTCAAACTCCTGAATGGAAGAGAATGTATTAAGAAATTCGCCAATGACCGCACCATACGCTGGTTCTGTGTGAAAGTTGACAGGATACAATATAAAAGTATGTTCGGTAGATACCCTTATTACAGAAGTTAACAATACTTAGCCAGAAAGCTTTCACCATAAAAATGATCGTACAGATACGACAGAGCCGCTGCTGTATTTGTACTACTCACAAGTAGTGTGACAGGCCTGATAATTTAGGGGAGAACCCGGTCGCGAAAAAGTTGGCCTTTGGCTGGATTCGAATCAGCGACAGAAACAGCATGCCCAGAGGCGGCAAGCGCTCTTTCAGTTGAGCTACGAAGGCATGTCAGGAGCTCGGAAATTTCACGCTTGCACTCAGCTACTCGCCCAGTCCACCGTCATATGCAGTTCACCAAATGATCCAGCTCAACAGTGACTGATGGATTCTAACGTGAACTGTTGATAAATCCTATTTGGGCAGTCAGTCCGCTGGGTCATTTGGTTGATTCTTTATTACCGTGGATTGGGTGGGTAACTGAGTTCCAAAGGCGCTCGAAAGCACGGTGACTTTTGCAGTTGCTGATCACATCAATTATTTGGTAACAGGCAAAACGCGGAGTGTCAGGCGTCGAATCATGTCCATAAACTAGCGATTCGGTCGACGTAAGTCTGCCACATCTGTTGGTGTTTCTGCGCCAACTATGTGTCACACCGATGACACAAAGGACCAGCCGCACGACACAATCCGCTTGACAACGAGTTTCATTACGATGTTCAGGTTGGCTTGACGTTTGATGCCTGGTTCATACGATACGAAGACCTGTTCGGTGTCGATTCCGGTACACAGGACGAACCTCCTACGTAAACTCAATACTGTTGAGCACGAGAAGTATGTCAACTTCATCCTCCCAAAGAACCCACGCGATAACTCCTTTGAGGAAACGGTCGAGACTTTGCGGTCCATCTTCGGTTATCATTCTTCCTCGTTCAGTACAAGGTACCAATGTCTGAAACTGGTCAAGTCAGACGACGACGATTACGCCACCTATGCCGGTGTGGTCAATCGCGAGTGTCAGCGTTTCAAGCTTGGTTCGCTTACTGAGGATCAATTCAAATGTCTGGTGTTCGTCTGCGGTCTCCACTCTCCGAAAGACGTAGACATCCTTACTCAGTTGCTGAACAAGGTTGAGCGAGATCCCACAAAGACGCTTCAGATACTCACCACTGAGTGCCATCGCCTAATGAACTTCAAACACGACGCTGCAACGGTACAACGCGGCACTGGTGCCGTACATGCAGTACATTCTGGCTCATTCACACACGGTTCGGGCGATGGTGTGCGAACACAGAATCTCTCACGGCATCCTGGTTCACTTCCTGCAGGACTTGGTTCGTATTCTCTGCTAGTCACAAACCCTATAAATACGAATGGGGTTGTGACCGTGTTGTCTTCGGACTGAGAGGCATAAAGAAGGTCTTTTTGGAGGTCAGTCTTTTCCTTGTGTTCATGCGGTAACCTTGGGTGGATGGGTTGGCCGGGAAGAGACCAACTGACCGCGTATACTCTGTTGTTCATTGCCGTTGACCGTCTTTCCGTTATCCGCCGTTTCATTAACCGTTATTCTGTCATCTGTTTACGCGCTCGTAGGCCATAGATCCAGTTACAACTAAAACTGATAGGTGCTACGCGCCGTTTATTATTTTCACAGAATAACTATGTAATACGTCACGTCAGAGTCCACAGATAGCGTGACAAACTTAACAACACAACATGGCGTGCCTCATATTCTATGGGGAAATTGTTAGGTTTTGTTCAGCCTTTTAGTGATTTGCAAATCTGTTTTGTCCATGAATGTAGCTTTTTATTATCTATCGGTTGGTGGGAAGACTGTCGTGATGCCACAATCCGTCCATTTGCATTCACTGGCACATGCCGGTTCCCAGTCCAACATTGCTTTGCAAGCACTGAAGCGGTTACAGAGCATGTGTGAACAGCCGGGTGTTATCGATCGTGTACCGTGATGGGCAATGCGCTTGGCCGAATGACCTTACTGGAAGTGTGTGTGCACCTCTCCCCATCCACAGCCAGCTAATCTGGCTGTAGTTCCAGCGTTGTGTTGTGCCCGTTCCCTCACCCAACTCGGTTAGGTGTCGTGACCGTTCGGTAAGCCTTTTGGTTTGGACTCTGGATTTTGGTGCGGTCACTGGAGATAACCAGCTTCGAGTGGGTCTGGTTGATTTTGCCGATTTCTTCAACCCTTAGTTAGTACATTATGTTTGCTAAATTCAGGCATCGTTAGCCCGGTAACCAACGATCGCGCGTATAATGCACCGGTCTCTAACAAAAAATCACAGATGTTGGCTGCTATGAACATAACCGCGAAAGTGACATATTAATGAAAACAGATTCTTAGGTTTCCACTTTTGGTTTAATTTAGCAACTTTTTGTGAGTCAGGTCTCCATCTGTCTTGATTTGACTCTTAATCCAATGTCAGTGGGTACATAAGAGTGGATCAGACGGAACTTGACCTCAGTACGCTGAAATCGAGCTCTTAAAGGATGGTGACTGGCAAACATGGCATAATTGACAGCTTTTTACATGTTAGACAAAAATGGAGCTGTATATCATCAATTGACTGGATTCCTTTGTTTTCCAGCATCGCCCTCTCTGGGTGGCCTATTCGCGCTTGTTACCACTACACAATGGTGGCTGGCTTCATCCACAAGGCAGCCCACACAATTGTGAAAACCACCACAATTTGTACACTTCATCACTACGACACAGACAAGACAATTCCTGTCTTAACCAGAGTCGAACACGAACTGTGATCGTTTGTGGTGCATCGTCTGTGGAACATTCTGTGTATTGGCTAAACACACTGGGTTTGTGCGTGATCCAAGTGTTGTTACGTAATAGTACAATCACGTTAGTGATTAATGTAATGATCTTTTTCTGTCTGCACATTTGACGCTTATTTACCGTTTTGACCCGCTCTCCAACCGGCGAGGAATTGAGACCATATAAGATATTCCTGGTCTGTAAATGTTAACTCGTTAAGGTTGCGCTTGTTCGTACTTGATTCGGCTTTGGGCATTAGCATTTTCTCAACGAGTGCTCGAATGAAGTAAGGAGTGATCCGCATACCATGCGTGAGTAGCGGTGTAGCGACCCAATATTACTTTTTTTCAATGGTCCCGTTGCGAGTCGACGTTTTTCTGTATCCATGTTTTGCAAGCATGTTTTTTCTGTTCACTTGCCATAGGAAGTGCCAAACCAAACTCGGCGCCGTTCTCTTAATTTGTACAATGTGTTGAACACAACGAAGTGCATACTTTTCTGGGCAATATTCTACTTTGTCCTCTGAGTGGTTACTGTTGCTTGTGGCGTTATCGGAATCGTTAGCTTGAAACGAAGAAGTCGGTTCTGCTGGAGAAGAATCTTGATTGTGCGTGTGGTATATGTCGATGGGTCCTCTGCACGCTTCCTTGTTCTGTCAATTTGGACACTGCTTATCACAGCTGAACTCAACGTGGACTAGAATCACATGAGATATTAAAACATGCCTTTTCAGCTACTTTCAAATTACACGGTTTGTTTTCCCCTTAAAAGTGAATTTCTGATTCTTGTTTGTTATCACTTTCAAACGTTAAAGAAAATTATTGTTGGCGATATTTTTCGCCAAATTCTTAACTGGCAAGTATGACATCAGTCGTGCAGTGACCTATACTGCTACCTTGATGAGGTGGTCGGGCTTGTGTACTGTCCGGTCCTTCCAGGTGCAACCTTGTCAGACAGGCCAAAGGGGAGC
>JTDE01001306.1:128614-150746 GCA_014338405.1 Paragonimus skrjabini miyazakii | reverse complement strand
GGAGCTTACAGTAGATTTGTATGGTATGTGAAAGGGTTCACAGTAAAAGTATTTGCATGTTCTTCCTGAAATATTCCTTCGTAATCTCCTGGCCATTATTATGATTTGTGAACAAATCTAAGTAGTCTATCCATATTGTTTCTGGTTCATTTCTCGTTTGACAAGTTACATCTTAGGCAGTACTTATTTGATCACCACTGTACATGACTTTGCATTCAGTGCACTTGTACAATATGTAAGCGAATCTAGCCAGTTTTACAACACATCCACATCTTGTGAACACTGCGTGGCTTACCGTCAGAGCTGAACAGCACTTATGAGTTTACAGTACTGAGTAAATCAGAAGGTTACAGAAAAAACAACTGAGGACCCAGGATGAGCTTTTGAAAAATGTTGCTGTTAGTTGCAAACCTATCGAATAACTGATTGGATCTGCCTCCAGTTATACAATTCTCGGACCACCGAAGCCACAACCGGCCACAACTGATGAGTTTTCGTTGCAAGGCGTGATGACCGATCTTACTAAAGGCTTTAGACAAGCCTACGCATAATCCTTACATAGGCAGTTCTCTGTCAACGGTCTTGGTTCAACTGTCACGAGTAATTATGAAGTTTGTTGTGCATAAATTCCCTTTACGGAGCTCATGTTTAGTCGTGGAATGCAATTTCGGTCACATTTGCGCTGTGGTAACTACCTAGCCAGTCCTCTGTTGTTGGACAGAACATTCGGAGCAAATCCGTTGATATCTTACTGGTCCCTTTCGAAGAGAAGCACGGGCCGACCGAAAAGTTTATGGGAATGCGAAAGCTGTGATCAATTGTGGGTGATATTCAACTTGAAATAAACCGAATCCCCGACTACTCGTCAGTAATATTACTGGGCATTTGTGCACTTGTATGTGAAAATTGGGACTATTTTAATCTTTATCCGTTTCTTCGGTGGGAGACCGATTGTTAGTTAATGTTAGGGGGTTATCTAACTTATTCGAACATTTTCCCTATTTTTTAATAGACTCTTAGTCGGATAACTGAAGTGGTCCAGTCACCAAGGTTTAAGTGTGTTGTTCGTTCGTTCTATGACCCACGTCACACCGTCACTGATGGGAAACCAATTGTTCAATGAAAATCCAGCTTACTGTGACCAATGCCACACTTACATCTAAACCACGAAGACAAAATCACGCGTTTGCGTGTGCGCACCACCACGCGACTGACTGTCAGCACATACGGCGGTACCTGACTTTGTCCCCGCCGTGTTATCAAACACGTATTTTCGTGCACTCTGGCAATGAGATATGTCTAGACACATCACTATTTGCATGCATGTTTCACATGAACCATCCAGGTGACTTTACCCACCAATAGCTTGTGGCATTCTATTAAACTCTGACGTCATAATGGTATATTATCCGTACTTAGTAGAATTGTGGTGTAATTTGCTGTGTTGACTTGCTCAGGGAAACTCGATAACTTCTAAGGCCGGAACTTTAAAGAGAAAGTTTGCAGTTAAATCAAAACAAATGTCTAAGTTAAATGTTTTCTAGCCTATAACTGGACCAAACGGAGACAAACTATGTCTACACTTGTAGGAAACAAGGCAGAACACGTGAGTTCAACAAGGTTTTTCAACTTTCTCAGAAATAGTTTGGGTCAATTAAAAGTTGTTACTATGACTGGTAGTTGGTGCTAAAGTTAAGCAGCGGCGCCATGTCTGTATCAAGAAGTCCCATGACAACTGGAAGTAAGTCGAAACCAGCACAAGCTTTCACAAAAACGGATATTTGGTTTGCAAGGTTCAGAGCGCATTGATCGAACATCTGATAATTGTTCAAAACGTGAGCACTCGACTCCAAAAATAGCAATCCAAGCTATTCCACGAGCAATGAAACTGAAACCGGTGACACAAAACAGATCTCCAAACCGCGTTGAGTTAACGAAAGACGCTAACATACTGTTATAAACAAAGTCGTGGTGACTGATGCACCTTTTGAGTCAAATCGTCCGGATTCATCTTCCCGCTATTTTGAACACCATAGTCCACAAACAATAACGACTGCCGTTTTTAGGGTTTATCAATCTGGGCAAGGAGGGCTGTAACTTTTATGATACTGAAGGCTGGCGTATATTATGGAAGTTTCCCAGTTTTCCACGAATGGAATCCCATAATGTCTCCCTACTACATTAATGAGGGTGAACGGACGCACTGCTGTGACCGCAAAAGACGCTTGACCTGTGGATTTATGTATTGCACAAAGTCCCGTACAGGTTATTTGATAACATGTGGTGGTGGACTATCAGGCCGTAGGTGCGAGTATTCCTACACTCGGCGGAATACCTCAACGCGGGGGAGGCACGTTCAAAAGCCCACAGCGAACGGATCACGGACAGCGTGGACAACCGGTTCGGACCAACTGGCGAGACATGACAGACAAAATGGGATGGACAACCAGATCGGGGGCGTGATTATTCCGACACGCAAGAATATCTCGACACTCCCGTGGAATACAATCAAATTCCACGGTGAATAGATGGTGGACAACACGAGCGGCCGGACGAGCCATCGCTCAATGAGATCGGACCAACGGATGAGGAGTTGCAGGCGGAAAACCCCTCGATAGAAGGCACCGATCACACACATAAACCAGGCAGAAGTGCACACGACGTGTGACGGGGGTGTTGTGGACTGGAATGCTGACATAAACGCGAGCGCGCGCGAAGCATGTGAACTAGCGTGTTGGACAATAAAGATTGTGCTTTATTGGATATCTCGTCACAATATGATAAGTGGTGATGTCAATTTTACATAGTTAGAAGCGGTAACAACAGACCGTATCAATTGAATGATGGGTGTGATGCTATTTTTGACCAAAAGAGACTGGGAGCGGAACCAGCTGTAACAGGCTGATAGGGAACAGTCTTCAAAGGTAACCTTTCAACGTTATATTCACGTGTCGCAACTGAATTCGGGTCTATCTCCAGTATTTATATTTACTTCCACAGAAGCTGCTGTGCAATCGGCTAGAGACAACAGTACTGCACTATCTATTTAGGTAGATATGTCCCCTCTGTTGTTACAGTATATGAGCATAGAAAGAAAAGTTTCCACAGTTGACAATGGCTTACTCTTTTTAAAAGATCAAATCAAGTAAACTGTAGGGGATATAAACAGGTAAGTAATGTAGGCAGCCACATGAGCGGTTTAAGATCAAATTTTGAAGTGGCAGTGGGTAAGGTCACGAGAGTTTTCATTCTCCACAAATATTTCTATAACAGTTATAAAATGAAACAGCAACGATCCTTGCGGAGTGTGGAAAGTGGTCATTCCGACGAAGTGGTTGTTATGGGAAGGCTTGAAAGTCAACCATAAACTATGTAGACAACGTTGCTGAAAAGAGTTTTTTGATGTAATCTCTCTACAGTCTGTTTATAACTGATAATGGCATTCATTTTTAGAACTGATGTTAACTTAGTCAACAAGGATTGTATACTTGAAGAGTCCAACAATATGTGAAAATTGTTACGTGTCAGTCAGATTACTAACTGCGCTAACTCTTTATCATCAGATGTTTTAACTCCATGGCAACATACTTTTTGATAAAAACGCTTGTAAATGAAGTGGGATGTAGAAAAACCATCTTTCATGCAGGTATCAACCATTCATAGTCAAACGCTTTCCGACCAAATTATTGTGTCACGCGTAACTTTGTTTAATTACAAACGTGGAATATATTATGAAGTATGGAAATTAAACGTTTTTCACCTCATCTGCATTAGTCTCACCCACTGTCAGAACAGTCCAAAACCCATCAATTACAAATCATTCAGCTAATCAGTACGTGTTTCACGTACGACCAATCACTGTGCGTTTTTCTTACCCCATCTATCAATCAGAAGTGTAAAACGTTAGTTGTGATGACTGAACTACTATTTTTAGAATCCAGACCGAGCTATTCTTCTTTCACTCTATCCCAAATCTCCTTCCTATTGAACAGACTATCCCTAGTATCTATGACTAGTGTACTATCCGAATGCACGTACTGAGGGCTACTCTCTTGATTCACACGAAATGGAGATAAAAGTCTCACTCATCCCGAAGGTGCCAAAATTATGCGCAATAAAAATGAAGTATATGATTATACTGAGCACCAGACGTAAAGATCTTGCGATACCGTTTTTTTTTTCATATTTGGGCTTTCGATTTTTGGGGTTGGTTCCTTTTTCAGCTCTACGTATATCTGATTATCACGAGGCTGATGAACCTTTTTACATATCCCAACATGTCAGGCGTTTCCAGTTGAACCCACAGTTAATCCACACAACGGATTAGGTGTCATATCATTGGGTTATTGATGGACGTGCGTTTGGTGATTGTGCCCAGTGTACTTCATCATGTGCCAGTCTTCGCTTTCAGCTACAGCCACAGTACTACAACTAAATTTGACGTCGATTCATAGGTACACGACTAGCGCCTGAAACACAGAACAAAAACCAGTGTCTAAATGTTAAGGAAAATGGATTAATGCATCCTCCTGTGATGTTCACAAATGTGCTAATATATGATGGTTTCAGATGGCTTAATGCCTTGGCCGACATGGATTACTGAACAACACAGTTTACAGTAAACCATTCAATGCATTATCCACAACTCTGTTCCTCAACACTGAGAGTAAAACACACCGGTCGCACCATATTGTATTTCAAAATTAAATAACCGTCGCATATGTGAAGAGTCGGTGCAAACGAAGTGTTCTTTGTTTGTCTATGCTGAATGTTTGTAGATACGTTCTTATCTTGGTTACAGATCCGATTTTCGAGTATTTGTACCTGAGCTTTTTCGAACTGAGCTAAAGTACTTGTGCCAAAATCGTACTCATGTATTAACGAATAGCTCATTACAATAAAGAAGTGTATCTGGACTCTGCGAAAATTGTGGATGAGGTCACTTTTTTAATCTAATTTCGTTCATGTGAAGTCTGGAACAATTATTTTTCGCTCAATGATGCTCCACAACCTCTTTAACCGGGATTTATAAACATTTTCCGTCATTATTTTTTTTAATGCATTTCAAGCATCAGTGTTTCAAAATTAGTCGTATCAAAGTTTTAGGAACACCGTACACATACTGCACGCTTGTATGAAATCAATAAGACGTCCACCTATTTTATTTCGAAGTTTCAGTGAAGTACTTTGACAGGCTTTGGACAAACATGTTTTTCAAATAGTCAAACTTGCGTTGTTTCATAACTCTGTTAGAGCCCTCTACATTTCGGCTGGCGACAGAATGACTTTGGAATGCCCGTCGAACCAACAGTCCTCAGAGGTATTCAGTTTGAGTGAGCTACAAACTAGCCACATTTGAAGTTTAAGTTCTTAGAAAATTGACTAGGTCTTTGATGTTTTGGACATGTGAAGCGTTGTCGTACCGTATTGTAGGATGGCAGCTTCATGCATTCTTGTTTCATTAAGCGATGGAAAACACCGTTTCAATATTGTACACAGGCTGTCACCTTTCGGCTTCCGTCCAAGATATCCAGCTCATTCAAATTAGCTACTTAAAACGCACCCTGAAACAATCGCTGACTATCTTTAGTTAATTCGCCTGTAGGAAATAATGTCGTTCTTCGGAGGGTGATAATAACAGTCTATATAGACATGCAATCCATTCAAATCACAATTTACATTGCCCTAAAAACGTGTCACTGGCAAGTCCAAAAATGCGACGTTAAATCCCATCCAAGCGTTACTGGGATTTGGTGGGGAACCAAGGGAATTGCCTTCTCTGTCTTATTGAAAACCATTAAAGAACCATGTTGCGGTGTCTGTTGTAGAGTTGTTGAAACTCTCAGCCCACGAGACTATCCTATTTCTTTGACCTTCACATTTTTGTATCATCTCCATCAAATGATTGGTTACTTATCTCGTTTTGCTAAAGTACGGAAACTCAACATTTTGCTAACTTTTTGAATGATCTGTCGCCCAGTAGGTAGCGACGAGCAACATTTTTGAGCCTTGTGGTTGCAAAACGATTTGTCATAGGAAGAAATTTCCTCTCTTCTTGTCGGGTTAAGATACTGTCTTGTGGCTTAGCAAAATGCATGAAAATGTGTGGGCAACTTTTGGGTTGCAGCGTTAGTCATCAGTCACGTGATTCTACTTGCATGTATTCTTTTTATTTCAGTGTCTGGCTCTCCACTATCTAATCGTTGGCTATTGAATTCAGGCCGCATTTTCCCCAGGATCTTTATTAGTGCCATCCAGCTCCGATAGGGGTCTTCTGCGGACAACGATCCGAAACTCTCGAGGTGGCCGAATGGATTACTCAGCGTTTTGTCCTGATAACTGTTGTCAACCGAAAAGCCTCGCTCCAATCATGTTGGATCACTCACTTTGCGCATTGTGGTTGGCACAACCGCTCGACCAAAAGCCTAGCGAAAAGGCCGTGCAATCTGGGCTAGGCAGTTTTCGAGAAGGTGCGAGCGTCAACGGCGAACTCATTCATCAAACCCGACGTTATCGCGGTTGGTTACGGCGTTACTGTGGTTTTAGACGTCAGTATAGTGGACGACTACCAAAACCAATCTGTCTGGACGGAAATGGTTGTGAAGTACGAGACTAGTTCTCATAATGCTGCCATTCAGTTAACCCTCCATATTATGGGAAGTGACTTGGACTCTACTTCGCATTCACCTGTGATAATCACTTTTGGTGGTATCATGTATCCCTATTTCTGCAATACAGTTCTTCGACTGGGACTGCCCTCATACGCAATCACTAATGAATGTCTACTGACTGTTCTAGGTTTTTTGAAAATCTAATATACATTTATGCGAGGAGCCTGGCGTTGATTGTTGCTACCTTCTGATGGTTGTCTCACTAAGAAAGACATTTTTCGTCGCGATATGTGAGCGTTGACTGTGATAGCACCTTTATGAACTGAAGAGCTTTTGATTTTGAGAGATTCCTTTTTATTTTTGTCCCTCCTCTTTATTAACATATCACACAAGTGACTTTCATATTATGATTGGAATTATTAACGTTTGCCACTTTCATGAAAGCATTTGTCAATGGTTCAGTGTTATTAACTATGCAACTCCTTACATTTGACTGACAACTTGCTTTGAATTTCCCCATTTATTATTAAATTTTTGCTGCCTAAAGTTCGATGTAACCATTTGTCTTTTTTTTGAATGAAGCTGAGTAATTTGCACTTCAAAATAAACTATAAATAGTAGTAGTATTTTGTGTCTGGAAACGTGCTGACATAGCTATTCATCTCATCCGGAAGATTAAAGCCAGACAGTTTCGAAATAGTTTAAAAGAGATGTGTAAACCTAGAATCAAACATATGAACACCGGTTTTCTGAACAGCCGCTTTAATTACCCTCACCTAGTATGTACAGCTATACTAAACACGCGTTATTAATGTACAAAAAATAAAACGGCTAATGTACTTAACAGTGAGCAAACTGTGCAATAGAGGATACTTTGTTGAGTTAATTAACTTCCGAGGGCACGGGAGTTTGATCAAGTTGATGATTGCTTCTGAATACCGTCAAAATAGATATTTGATGATGAATAGGGTTTCCAGAAGTTGACTTCTGTTGATATGTGGTGATGTGCCTCAAATTGGTTAAGCATCTCGCTGTTTTCAATATGGACAGAAGAAAGAAAAATGCTGGGGCAATTAGACCTAAAGAAATTGGCTTTCTAAAGTGAAGTTTATACTTTGGATACTTTGGGTAATAGTATCAACCGCACATTTTCTGTACAGTGTGGTGCCATCCGTGAATGATAGGTTATTGCACGGTATCCGCTCTAAATAACAGGTATACAAATGCGATCATTATACCTGGCGAGATGAAAAAATTTCAGTTCAATTCTGTTATGTGAGGTACAGTCTGTGAGTTCGTTTCGGATGTTGTGGAACTCTTTCTCTAAGATATTCAGTAGTTCAGTGTACTCTGTTCTCCGGAGCCTGTGACATATAAGATCAAGACACTCCTTCATCGAGATAAAGGCAATCGATAATGACGAACACTTTTCTCAATCATTCAAACAGGGATGAAAACCTTTTTTTATTGCATTTTAACTTGCTCCCTTTGCGGTGACAGAAGGGCGTGAGTATTGTATGAACTGGTGAATACACTTTACATTTGTACTTTCTGTCATTCTATGAAACTAATTTTTTAAAATGAAACCTGACCTTTTCTAGCATAGAGTGTTCGCTGATTATTCACCTTTGATGGACACGCTCTACTGGTCCTATACTGAGAATTAACACGCAAACAACTAAACTATCAGACAGCGAATCCTAAGGGTTCGTATCTAAGCTGGTGACGTGTTTTTTTTTGGTTAAATGTTCATCACTCTTAGAGTGTACTCTAACGTCAACCTTTGATCACCATTCATTTAAAGTGTTCTCATGGTTTCTGCAGCAGTCTTCTCGTTTAACTTTTCGGCGTTTATTCATCCGATTGCAACGTAATTAACATATCATAGTTGACATTTATAAAATACAAATGACGGAATTCTTTCTAAAATGATATGATAATCAGCTAAGGAGACAGCGTGCGCAATGACCCGACAACAGCCACATGAATTTGTTATTTTGTCTTCTCTTTAAAACGTGTTTCTGTGTACGGTAGCCGTAGGCAATCTATACAAATAATTTTTTTTAATGAACATACCCGGTGGGGGTATGTTTTTAAGTGAAATACTTTATCCGCGTTAAGTAGTCGATCTTTTTATTTACAGTAAGCATGCTTCTGTCTACTAATAACTCGTCGTTTATGTCCGACCAAACCGCAATGGCTGTCACTGAGAGTAGTTTATGACAATGGAGAAGGCCGCTGTTCAGCTAGAATGTTGTTGTAAAACTAACCCAGTACTCATTTCTTGGATTTGCCTGCCCTAATACACAGTCCAAAAGGGATGTTATTTTATGCTAAGCCACTCGAACTGATGGTTCACTATCAAATCTTTAAATTTCTGAAGGTCACAATGAATAATTATTAAAACAGGGAATAAGGCGGTTATCACTGTTTGACAAAAAGCACTCAGCTTAGGTCAAGCTGTTCTATGGTTGATCAGACAATCTATTGCATCATTCCATTGTGATCATTACGACAGTTGACTGTTAAGAGGACGGGGGTCAGAAGAATTCAACGATTTAAGCGCGCTCTGTTTGTGACAACAATGCACGAAAAGGTGTGATTCGACCCAAAATATTTCATTCGCTTCTGCGTCGGCTTTCCGCTAAATTTACCTGACGTCGGCGCCATTTTCAAATAATTCTGAATGGCCGGGTGGAGAACACGTCTATGATTTACATCAGCCAGGTTTGCGACTCTTGCTCCACCTTTCGATTTCTCAATGCCATTTTGAAGCCACTCTAGGGTATGATCCCTTTTCGTTTGTGAACCTACTTGATAATTAATCTTAAGGTAGATCATTGCACAACGGCGTGAGCGAGGGAATATACAGGTGTAGTGCAGGGGTAGACTAGCATCTTACATTTCATACTAATAGAAGGCATGTGCCCCATCCTTAACGAACTCACGTTGACTGACTGTGAAAATCATTCCGTTGGTAGTTTTCATCAAACTGAACACCTTCACGTTAACAAATAGTAACTGACTTATTTTTTTGTTTTAATAAACATCCATTTTCTAGCCTTTAAAAACATAACACCTTCGAGGTAAGGTTGTCAAAAACATACGTTCGTCACCATGGTTTATCGTCGAAATACTTTTAAAATACTTATTCGTGTGTTCATCGTTTTAATGAAGTTTACACCTAGTTTGACACCAATTTTTTGCCTGGTTCTAAAAAACTGTTTTCGGCCATGTTTTCGACAGATGAGTTACAAATTTCATGGTTCATGTTATTTCATTTCTTATTCAGAGGATCTTTCAATTTTGTCGCTAAGTTGTAGATAGGGGCATTTCTGAGTACATATCCAGCTGACAGCCCCCAGAGAATTGAGATGTGAACTACACATAGGCCACGGATCCACGGATGAATAAACATGTTTTTATGTAGCATGCGTTTGCTTCCTGCCGGCATTTTTGATACTCAGCAGTCTCATATTTTGCTGAAGTAGGAGTTGACGGTAGAAAAATCTTTATCGTGGTATTATAGGCTACAACCTTTGATTTTTATCCAGGACTCCCAATTCCATCAAACCAGTTACTAAACCGCACCCGAACATAGCTTATAGCCAACCATTCTGTTAGAGCGCATTTCACACTTATATGTCACCTGTATGCTTATGCATCTGGTTCATTTAGATCCTACTGTTTATTGTCACTAGAAGTCTTAATAGTAAACTCTAACCGTCCTTGAATTTAGCTGAAGTACCCTTTTCGTCTTCTGATAACTAGTTTTCATGTGGTGTTTAATTCGTCCTTCTTGCCGAAATGTATCACATTAGCCCCGATTTAGTCTCTAACTTTCAGTGATTTCTGTTAGAAGCTTATCACGTAGCCTTACTCCTATCCTCTTCAGTTGAAAAACACCAAGAAGCCCAGTTTTTTTGGTTAGTTTGCTTGAAGCGGTTTTCGCAAAGTACTGATGAACAGCAGTTTGTGATCACTATAGTAGCATAGCGACATACCTTCTCCTGAAGCACATTTGTATAAACACCAGAACATTTTTATCTGAAACCAAATTTAACGAGAGACACGAACATATCACGATGTCATCCATAGTATGGCTGTTTCATTTTTGCTCGAAGTCATCATGATTTGCGCCCGTCAAAATAAGTCCTGTAACCTTTCTGGTAGGCGTGGTTTTAATGCAACTGGTGAATGTTCACAACTTTCTGCAATGACTGCACTTAGGAATACGACGGGATTAGTAGAATTGCACTTAGATCGCCCTCCTGAGATTGTGGGAGATCGAACCAAGAGGGATAGCGGAAGCGGGAGAATAAAACCCTTGCTGAACGTAGTTAGGTTTGTGGATAGACCAGACACTCCGGATGTCATATATAGCGACAACTGTAACAACTTTGTAGGAGCAGATTCAGAACTGAAAAACAGGCCGTGAGATTGTTGATTGTTTGCTAATTCGTAAAAGTGACTGGAACTTTAATTAACCTGAAGCCAGCCATCGAGGTGGGATATGAAAAAGAATGGTAAGAACCGCCCATCGGGTACTTACTTTCATCACTCACCAGCAAGTTGTGAATGAGGAAACGCTCCTTAGTTACAGTGTAGAGGTAGAACGAACAAATAACAATCGTCTGCTTGTACCTATCTATGCTGATCCTCGAACGTTCTGTTATTGCTTCGGTCTAATTGGGGTTTTCCAAACGACAAAGTTACATTTTCAGAGCGTTGTACTAAGGGCTGGAGAGAAACCCAACATCTCGCTTGCGTATTTTGGAAGCAGTAGCGTCGTCAATGCCTGCATGGGCTGTAAGCGGTCCACTACCTTGCGTGACTTGCAGGTAGGGGACGTCGCCCCGCTTTGTACCACATCAGCTCCTTGGAGTGTTTGGCCGAAAGGCGTAATAACCACTGCATCCTTATGATCAGATAATTATGTAAGATAAGCATTCTTAAAAACACAACAAGGTTTTGTAAAGCGTGATACCAGGTTGCTGGGTCTCCTGGAAGGGAATGACAGAAGTTAATCCTGGTATATCGGGAGTTGTTTTAGAATCCCCAGTGCGCTATCCTCCGATAGTTTCGTAGGTTTGTATAAAAAGCCCAAGTGGCTTTTGGGATAAGAAGATGGAAGAAAAAGCTGCTTGAATGAGGCAACAAACTTGGCAGCAGTAGTGATGTATGAACAAATGGTCATTTTGGATACACGGCACCGTGCAACTTCACAAGTCGACAAGTTACTCGGACTTATCGTGAGGCGTCAGCACGAATTAGAACAACCAGGCCGAGTGCGGGCGGTGATTGGTCAATACATAGACCATCAAATAAGAGAGGTACGGCTGGTCAGTGCGAGGAGCAGCGCTGGGACAAAATGGACAGGAAGAAGTACAGGGTGGGGAAAATTTTAAGATGAGCAGTGGTTAACATGTAAGGAGTCGGTGGGCGGTAACGAAAAATCTATCATTCCTTTGTCCTGTTTCAGAATGAAGGCAGGAACTTTAACTCGGTGATTTAGTCAAATGAATATCAAAACAATTTCAACCTGACTAAACAATTGGAAGAATTAAACAAAAATTTTATTCACTTGTGATCCCGAAAACTCCCAGATCGCCGATTACCAGGCAACTTCAAAGTGGATTGTGTCTTGTATGAGAATTTTCGAAGATACGCCGGAGAGTGGTGATTGTGAACGAGTTATACTAAGAGAGTCGTAGAATAAACATCACCCATAATTGATCGCCGCTGTCGCATTCCCATAGACCTTCCAGTCGACCCCCTTCGAAAAGAAGTACTAAACTCGAGTTTCGCTCTCATTTGAGCTCATCAGTAGTGCACATCCTTGCCATGGCCGCCAATACAACTCCGGCCACGCTTTCAAGAGGCAAACGTGTTGACCACTGTGCCATTGACCTCAAATTAGGCACGACCAAATTATCATATGTGAACACTCAACCACTTTCGCTTGTGAGTAATGGTCAGGTTGCCCGATCGCCTCAGTTACTGTCTGTAACTTCAATCGATGGCCCCTCGACTAGGACTTCTTTGCAAGTTGTAATATCAAAACCCATTAACTTGTTGAGCGATATTTTGATTACTGATGAGTAGTAGAGGATTTTGATTTTCGTATAGATTGAAGATCACCCACAATTGCTCCCAGCTGTCGCACCCAAACTATATGAAAATCAAAATCTCTTTCTACTCATCAGTAATCTAAGAGAGTCGTCAATATATTTTTCGGATTTCTGGTTGGATTGAGCGGTTCCTCGTATATCAAGATAAGTTTGCGCCTTTGTTATATTGCGCGAGGTGCTCATTGCATTATTTTCTCTCAGACGAATAAAAACAAAATATCAAACAAAATTTGTTTCGTGATATTCACAATATTCATAAAGTCATCGATGTTGAGCGGTTTTTGCCAAACATACTTATTCCTTTTTCATGTCATGTTGAATAAAGTCGGTCAGGGTGATCACACTGGATTAGACGAACGTGATAACTTCGACCGAATAACACTGCATATGCAAGTAAATTATAGCGAAATCCCTCTAACAAATCTTACTTGTAATGACCTCCGATAGTCTTTTGAAGAAATTATTTCTCTGGACACCATATTAAGTAAAATGACCCGAAATTTGCGTAGTTTTTACAGTGTCATCAAGCGTTATGATAAAAAAACAACGAGAGATTTGAATATACATCTTTAAAATTAACTCGGAAGTGAATTATCGGTTCACGTAACATTTGTTTACTTGATCAGGTCACGCTTTTGTTGTTAAGCCTCTCAATGTCCATTGAACTTTGATATATAAACTCACAGACTGCAGTGTGTACCTGAGGAGATGCAGCGAAATGTGCTTGAGAGATACATTGTGCAAAAACTGTTTTTGACTTTTCTGTTCAAAGTTGTTACGGGAAAAAGTTATTTTGCTTTTGGATTTCAGTTATGAGCAGAAATAGCTATGAATCAATGAATTCTTTGTCGGTTTACCGAAAACAGCCAATCTACTCAACCGCCTAGATTGATTCAAGATAGCTCCCAGCTATACTCACTTATCCTCAACGCTCGTTTATGAGCTGTGAATATTGTCCAGCCGTAAACAATAGTGTCTCCCGTCCACGATCATTATGAAGCTGTCAACAAAAATGATTCAAATGGTGAGCTTTCACGAGAAAGCTTTGCGAAATAGGCACAGTGCAATAGAACTACTGAATCCACTCATGTTTGAAATATTACAAAGGATTTGTACACATCACAGGCTACGGTGACATCAATAGCATGAGCATGACTTATCTGTGGGTTCTCAACTCAACCACAAGGCAGAAACGTAGGTAACATTCATTGTAAAAGATGGTTGCTAGACGCTGTACGCGAAGACTGTGCAGTCAGTTCACAGGGAGGCACTTGAATTTTTACTAATAAAACCAACCAGTTGTAGAATACAATTTACTGGTCCACTGACTCTACAGATGGAAAATAATAACCTCAACCTGATGGTCTTTCAGCACATAATGACAGTCACTTCGGAAATGTAAAAGCATGACTCTATCTGTGGAGCAATCATACAATGCAGGGCTTCAGGAATACTTGTTAGAGCCACCACAATTCCACACCAGTTTGTTTTGAAAACGTTGTAAATAGAGCTTCTGACCGTGTACATGATTTACTTATTACGATCAGAGTCTGAATTCTTTCAAAGCTTTGCTTGTAACTGAAGTACTTTTATTTGGGTCTTCTTACGGTGGTCCGATCACTCATATCACCCCGCATTCAGTCAACTTTTCCGTTTACGTATGAATCTATTGTCAGGTTTACTATTAATTACAAATCTCGTATCTTAGTTTGATATATCGGCATTTCTACTGAGGTCACGTTTATGGGATAGCGATCAGAATGCCTGAATTAAGCGTTTAAACGGCTCGTCCAGAATTTCCGACAGGCTCAGAAGGTATGTCATCTAACTCACTTGGCCGAATTAGCGTCAGTCATGTTTTCGTTGTGTTTAGGTGTCAGCTGATCAGCCAACAGTTTTTCCGTCTCATCTTGAACGCCGAGATGTCTGCTTTTGCCTGACGGTTGCCATCATCCATCGCGAGCTGTTCTACAGTTCTGCCAATTTGTAGGGCAGGCAAATTTGCACGAGTGTGTGTGTGTGTGTAGGCAATTACGACTTCCGGTATTATAAACATTAAAACTGGTCGAATTCGCCCCCACCCTCAAGACTGTATCAGTTCCATGGCGACATCCATAGTTTTCGGAATTAAACCAGTTCAGTCAATGACTAATTTACAAACCTTTTCAAACCTTTATCGAATGTATATACGCTCAAAGTTGGCTGCGGTATTTGGTAGACCGTATGTTCTCCCTGAATGGATTCGTCCTCGTGGAGAATTGGTGAGTTTAAATCCGACATAAAATGCCATAAAAGTTGGTACAGAGAATGGAACATGCTTTAAACTTCTTTCGTACACTTCCTCCCCACCTTTAACATCTTCGTTAAACTGAAAATTCAGAACTTCGTTTTATTCTGTATGCACTATATTGTTGTCCGTTCAGAAACGGTTGAACAGTTTACAAGCAAGTGTTTCCCAATCTGTACACTTTTTCAAATTCCGTGCTTCTCGCCTTAAGGTGCTTGGGCATATAAAACCGGCTGTCGAAAGAGTCTGTGGGCTAAGGCGTATAGTATTAATCATTCAGTTGGATGTACTCGGTAGGTAGCATGCTAATATGTGGGGATTCCACAACCTGGCTGGAAATGACTTCCAGTAAACTAACCACTTGCATAGGAATTTGCTTCTCCTATGTCAGTTTCACATGTTACTTTCTGTTCGTGTCCATGGTCTCAAGCTTTGCTGTTGAACTTTGAAACAGATGTAACAAGTTTAGATTGATAAGACATGCATTCTAAGATATTATGCAGTTATTCGCAGGTCATACCTTTGTGCAGTTTTTCAAGTCTGATATAGAACACTTTACCCGCTTAGCTTTATATTTGATATCAGTTTTTACGGGAGTTATATATTTGAATCAGAAAACGTTTCAATTTTCAACTGACGAGTGGTTTTGGCTTCTAGGTTGTGGTGCTACACGTCAATAAAACGACAATCCTTTGATTATCCATGTTTGATCATCGGGCTAACTACAACACAATGAATATGAAAACAGTAACTTGGACTGTTCCAGTGATTGCATAACCGATGACAAACACACCGTCCATAACCTCTCTCGACAGTTTTCCGACTCATCCTAGTTACTGGTTTCATATTTATTTCGTTATAATTAGCGTGAGGATCAAACACAGAAAACACGTCTTGCTCACTGCTTTGTTGTTCTCGTGACTTTGATTAGCTGTTTTGAGACCAATACGTGTGTAGTTTTCAATACTTAAGTTTCCGATAGAAACAGTCCTATAAAGTAGTCTTGTCGCATCAAGGTTTCAAATATCTCCAAATCGATATTCCCTCGAAACGGTTTGAAACAGCTTTGCCTGAAACAACTGTTAATTCACCACTTAACATCTCAGACGTGGCGTTGTAAAGCTTCTGAGATTTGAAAAGCCAGTCGCTGATTACGTGAAGATCAGTCCGCACATGTACTCCTTGAACGTCTCTTTTTTCTTTGAAACTGTTCTTGTGACTATCAAATCATTCTGCGGAACATTCAGAAAGCATGCATCAATGAGAAGGTGAAAAGCATTTCTGCGTATTATTAATAAGTAGTTTGGCAGACTCGTGATTTTAGATGAGACCCAGTTGTGAAAAGTCAGGGCTTCGGCCGGATTCGAACCAGCGACAGAAATACCATGCCTCAACGCGGAAAGCGCTCCACCAGCTAAGGTACGGAACCAAGCCAGGAGCCTCAGCATTTCACAGTTGGACTCGGTTACTTACTCATCACACTGTCTCGTATGGAATCCACCAAATGATTTAGGGGATCGACTGCCCCGACAAAACTCCTCAACCAGTTCACGCTGGAATCCACCAACGCCACTGTCGAGCATAGAAATTGTATTACTAACAATTAGTTAGGCAGATATAAGATTTTATATAAGACCCAGTTGTGAAAAATCAGGGCTTCGGTTGGATTCGAACCAGCGACAGAATAACGCTTCGTTTATGTGAAACTCAGCCCACACACTGATTGAAATATCCTACTTATGTTTCATAATCGCTTGAATGTTTGCCCATCTACACCATTTTTGGATGCAGTTTGCTCCCAGTGACAGTCCATTCATACTGGTTCCAGGGACTTGAAGGTTATGACACAAAGACAAAAAAGTTTCTAGTGATTGCCATTCTGCTGTCAAAACTAGCTGCGACCTGGGTACTCATTTCCAGTACTAATGCACGCAAGCAGACATGAGTCTCACATACTGCCTTATGCTTCGGTTGCTTGCCCCAGATAGCGGTTCAGGTCAGTCAGAGGATCTGAAACCCAGTTCGTACGAGTGAACAGAGCACTTGAACGCCAACAACAACTGCACCCGCAGTAAGCTGTCTCATCTGTGCATTCTCCTTTGTGAGCAAGATTGTGCAGCTGATCGCGCCAACAAGCACGAACGTTCAATGCTAATCAAACAAATTACACAAAAGCTTCATAGTGTTGAGCTCGAACACACTTAATTGTTCAGTGTGATATATGTGCCATGATATTTTGCCCATGAGCTTTAGGTATGTGTATCTATCAACTTCAGGTATGGCAGGTGGTTGCGGGTACGTCCTACCGAATAAATCGGATGTGTTACCGATTACTGAAAAGCTTGAACCTATGCATACGGCAGTTATAATTTTTGCCACGTTGCCACTGAGATCCGATTGAGCATAGAGCATACAGCAACCTCAAAACGATGTTTACTGTATTTAGCCGCAATATAGGGTTTATCGTGCTGATGAAAACGACTGTCCAATCGGGGAAGCGTTGACTACAGCGAAATTTCAGAGGTGGTGACGGTAAATTTTAGTAGATCGCGGTCGGTCTTGGTCATTCGCTTTTTGTTAGTGTTCACTCTTGGGGTATTGATCTAAGAGGGAATGCTGTACACGGGATCAGGAACGTACTATAAGTTACATTAACGATAACGCACGCTGTCCAGTCCGTCTATCCAACGTTAAAAACAGTGGTAGGTATCTGGTCTTTTTCGATTACATGTCCCGTTCTATTTGTCATTTTGTTCTGTATTCGGCAAATTGTATCCATGACTTAAGTAAACGTTTAACAGGGTATTCTATGCGTTCACTTGTATAAAATTCTCTGCTTCATCCGATTTTTGTTAACACTGAGATTCAATAAACAAGGCAACCGCAATAAGGACATAGATAACATAGAAACTGCGACATTTCTTCACCAGACAGCAAATGTGAACAGTAGTTTTGCCACTCTGATCTATTCCGTTAGCACTGACATGATGTGGGTTGCAAAAAATTTGGCATTCCGTACCATTATATTAAGGAACATCAGCTGACCAGTGTTTCACTAGCAGCACGTGATGTGCTTTATGCGTACATTTACTTTAAGGTCATTGCATCACAGTTACATGTACTTTACCTAATGTTCAGTTGGCCTAAAAAACTTGTTTTGATCCCGTGGTTGCAGATCACTTATCAATAAATTAATGAAAACCGGGTTTAAGTAGCAAGCTGGACACTTGAACCTGATATAAATCACGCAACAGAAAACAAAGATCTCCGTTTTACGAACCACTTCTTTAATAGTGTGTGCGTTACTACTGTGTGCACTGTTTTCCTCGTCAGTCAGTCCTGTCGTACTGTCGTAATTGGGGCACTGTTGCAAACCGTTTTCAATGCGTGTTCAAAACCTTTGCTAGCCTACAACCAGAATAATCTACGATGTTTTTATTGGGGTTTAAATCTAGTTAACAAGGTGGTTAAATTATAGAGAGAGCTCCTGTTTAGTGGCCGACCGTTCAGCCAGCCAAACAAATGAAGCTTAGTGCTATAATTCTGAAACAACTCATGACTTATCCCTGTGGTCTAAATCAGCAAGCTGGCATAATCCAATACGCTAACGTTCCTGTACATCATTGATTAAATTTTCCTAGTCATCCGGATCGCTTACAGCATACATCCGGGGTCTTTATTGTATTCTGCAACTGGGTGTGGAAGCTCTTTAACACTGTAATAGTTTGCACGTCTTCAAAGTTAAAACAGTCCGGTGTGGTGCCGCAAAAGAACTTTGATTTGCTCCTCCAAGTAACCTTTCATCGAAAGAATCCTCATACCATACACAACGTTTCATGACTCAATCAATCCATACATTCTTGCAGATTTCAGTGTCATTTTTAGTCCAAACACATGGTGTTATATTCCATTCCGCTTACATATATATTATATATCCCTTGTATATAAAAGCATAACAACTGGCGGCACCTGTTTCAGGATTAACGTGTCACATTAGCCGAAGTCAATACGCGTCTACGCACCACCACAGCTGGCTTGCGCTGCACCACCTGTGGTTCGACTTGTATCCGAAAGGATAAAATCAAGAGGCCTGTAAGCGGAGGCCTTCGTGGCCCTTCGGGTCCGTGGGAAAATGAGACCTTTATCTCTCGAGAACAAAAATTAAGAGATTTAATCTAGCAAGAAATGACATTGAAAAATAAGGAGTGGAAGACAAACATAGAGTTAACCTTGAACTAGGTGACCAAGCAAAACCCTGTACATACAAAGCACCAACAAAATTTAATGAAAACGTCTATCCAAGTTTCCGAAAAGGGGAGCGCGTGGTTTACCAGATAACGCGGGGATCGTTGAGTGACACGAACCAAACCGAAGATATGTAAATACATAATAGAGGTAACGTACTTGTGTCTACCTCCCTCATCATTACTCCGTTGACGGCCTGCTATTAGTAAGCTAACGACCTAGCAACCTGAGACGGTAAGCACACTAACAGTCCCATTCGCATCAGTGTCACATGGTCACGCCACCGTGAATGTTAGAGCCTACAGGTCTCTTACTAACCGTGGGCTTGAATTAATGTCTATGCAACTGTCGTTCAATGAATACACGGACACTTAGCAGGATAGCGCCAATTCAACTGGTCTGATGTACATTGTGTCAGTATCTAAGATCGTTATGCAATAGTTGTAGAATTGTCTGGACAACATTCTGGTGTCACAACTTCTGGCCGCCAAGATTTTGCTCACTTGTTTTCGACCACCATTACAACGGAATCTGTTTGTCTGCCGTCTGATTTGTGTACCCCAGTTAACGAACTTGGCTGAATGTCAATACAAGCTTGATCTCCTCTATCTCTGTTCTGCGAAGGACTTCAGTGGACAGAAACCATATCTGACCAATGAATACCCAACATACGTCTTAGACATTGCAGGCAGAAACGGCCGAGATATCGTATACTTGGCTGATGCAGTGCTCAGATTTCGCTGTCGCAAAACAGAGTGGTTAGTATTATTGCATGAGAGATAAGCCTGTTGATTTTATATCCAGATTGCTGTTTTCTTACATGCATCATTCATCAAGTTGGAAAACAGCGCTAGCTTTCGTCAAGCAAGGTCACAGTTCGTGGTCAATGGGTGGGTCTGATAACAGGTCGCTACTAATGAAACAAAAATCCGTACACTAATCTGTAATGTCGCCATTGACGCGGATCTCATCGTAGGCACAGCATCTTCGGGTGAAAAAAAAGAAAATGTCTTACTTTTGTTGGAATCCAAACCAACCTCGGCTGTAGTGTCCGCGTAAACCATGACCATTCTTTACAGTTCCAGCCCAGTCAGCGAGAATACTGTGCTGTGGGTTGAGAACAATAACATTTGAACGGTTGAGATATGTTGCAAGCTTCAAGCATCGAACATCAAGCATTCAGCGGGTGACCATCCATGATGTATCCTACTTGGATACCGTCCTTCGAATTCAAAGGAACAACTGTTAGCATTATCAAGTATGCCAACTTAAGTGAGGTTGTGGCCAAGGCCAAGGACCCTGCTACACGCTAGCGGCAATTTCGAAATCATCAGATAATGATCCACACACTGAAGATGATGCGAAAATTTATATGAAAACGTATGAGATTTACACCTCTTCACATAGTATTTTAGTCGCTGGCTGTCAAACCTCAACCCACGACTTCCACTCTATGGTTCACGTCTGAAAACAATACATCGTTTCATGTAACCAGAAGAAAGAGGACAATTTAAACACCTGTTGATTTCATTAAACAACTTGCTCCGGAAGTGATACATTCCGAGGAGGAACTGCGAGATAACTGTAGACAGTTTTTAGGCAATTTTGTCTCCTTATACGTGAATTACTCGATTGAGACTTCCTGGGAGTTTTGCCACATAATGATTGCTAACATAAACAAAGCTGACCAAGACGATAGATGATCGGGTGTTACCTGTTTATTATGGTGTTCTTCCAAACCATCAAAAGGGTTTGCTAATCATCTTTTGATCAGAGTTGTGTTCTGTTTCCTCTCAGTTTTACTGCATTTTCCACTGTAGGAATCAATTAGATCTTTGCATCATAATAATTTGTCTCGTTTTGCTTATCTATTCACCTTATAACAGTGTATTTTTGCTCAACTCTCATTAGAGGCTTGGTAATAGGCTAGGCCAGACTGTGGTCACAAACACAGGCAACTGTGACGCAGTTGGTACTGTTGTTATTGAGGATCAGTTTCACGGTCCAGATGTCTATCCAGACACTACGGTCACAAAGGCGTCTTCATCAACGATGCTTATGTCGTCGTTCTGTTCTGCTGACTGATGCAGTACGCCTTGACTAGACCACACGATGTGCAGGTATATGTGGCCTGTCCTATAGTCACTTGGGCGTGTTCCGTCATCATATCAAACAGACTGCTGTTGCATGTATTCCCATTATATCAGTGTGGCGATTGATGAGCCAACGATAATTTCAGATGATTAGCGTTTTCAGTATAGACACTCACTAGCAAGAGTATTCGAAACCTTCCTCTACACTGGTATTTCCCACACAGTCGTGACCCCAGCGTCAAAACCCACGATGAGCTAAGTTATGATGATTGAAGCTGTATGCTACTTGTTGTAGCTGAATCTACGGCCTATGAACGCGACAATGAACAACAGACGATGGAGTATACACGACTAACTCTGAACTCCCCAACCAACCTAATCACCCAAGGCTAACGCTTGAAGACAGGAAGAAGACCAAACTTGAAATTTGCAAAGTATATTCAAAATAAGTAGTGCCAAACAGTATGACACAGTGGAAACGCAGCACTCAACACAGGCAAAATAAATGAAAACGGAAGACAGGCGATTCATTCATATAAATGAGCAAAACTGAACAAGTCCATTTTTACTTAACCGACCCACCAGCCGTCAGTTTGTTGAAGGTTCTCACTGTGTGTGTGCGGATAATATGTCAGACCGACTACTTTAGACTATTTTTCAATTGTGAAATGACGATTCAATTGCGAAACGAATTTTTTCTTTGAGACCAAAACGGTTACAGAGTTTGACGTGATTACAACGTCAACGCCCCTAGCCACGAGTCGC
>JTDE01001306.1:103109-118312 GCA_014338405.1 Paragonimus skrjabini miyazakii | reverse complement strand
TGGTTAGAGACGCTATCCGAGATGGCTATGTGTCGCAGTCAATGGCGGACCTGTATCCATTCCATTTCTAGTTCTTCCACTTAGTCTTGTTTTAATAATTTTCACTATTCTCAGTAACGTTTTCTTCTAGGATATTCCACGTCACTGTTGAGGTGAGCGGCGGCCCGAGCCACAATACCTTTTGGTCAGGCTCATGGCTGTAATAATGATGATGATGATAATGATGATGATGATGATGATGGTGATATCCATCCCCATGTTCATTTGGTGGACAGTATGACAGTTGGACAGATGTGCAGCCCGATAAAAATGTGAAGGCTCTGCGCTCCTTGTCTGAGTTCATAGCTCAACTGGTAAATTGCATACAGAAGAAGGGATAACAATTTTCATGATTTTTCAAAATTGGATCTCCGAAAATGGAAGAACTGCACACTTCTATAGATATTGTGAGTTGCCTCATTTTATTTTTACCAGTTTCGTCTCTGCCTAAACTATACGTTGCATAACTTAGCGTAATTACCTTTTACTACAGCAACACATTGATTTTCAGGACTGACATGCCATCTTTAACAGTACATTTAGGAAAACGACTCAATAAATCTACCATGATGTAATAATATGGTAAGAGATTAGTGGCAAAATGTTAGCAGCCATGTACTAGATGAACCACTTACTGCGATCAATAACGTGTGACGGATCTCCATGAAACTTGGGTGAATTCACAAATGCCTTACTTCAACTAGCCTGGTTGGTGTCAATCTATATGTATCAAGGTACTTATGGTAGATCACTACCAACGTAAGGTAGATAGCTGATATCATGCTGACCTCCACTAAACTGCATAAGTTAAATAAATACCAGTATTCAACACTTGAAAGATCGATAGTGAAGAGTGAGTGCTCGGAAGTTAAAATACTGCTTGTCAAGAGCAAGAAACACACTTTTAATCTCCGGTCTCCATCGCCTTGCATGCTTCTGTCCATAGTGTAATGTTTGTTTAGCCAGGATTTCAGTAGGTAATGATCAACACGTTTGCCTCAAACGGTCTGGAACCGGCTCTCATCTTTCGAACCTGAACAGAAGCTTACCGGTCACTTTCAAATCGGATCAGTTTGGAAATCATCAGAATTCAAGAACTGAGACCGAATAAGAGCGTGTGTGCTTAATTTTTTAGGATCGAACTATCCCATAGTCATTTGCTGGGTGATCAGTCATTCAGTCAAAACGAATACATGATTAAGTCGGTGCGAATAGGTGTGTGTTACTGAAGTTAGAGGTACTGTGGACTTTTCTACTAAGGAGATAGAACGTATGATAAATGATCTGTCTGTTATGAATCAATAAGACGGCTTATTTAGAACATCATTAACTAGTTGAATACAATAGAAATAGAAGGGTAGACAATTAAAACTGCACATTTAGGTGGACGCTATTGGCACTAAAGAGTATTTCTTTAAGTGCAGCCATCGAGGGGTGATATTGACTGTTCACGCTTACAGTGATCTACTCAGTACGAAAAACGCTGTTGTCAGTACGTGTATGGCAATCATTGATTTGCACAGAGTTTGCATGTACAAATTAATTTGAGTTCACATGGCTAATTGTCACGTCTAAATCAATCGATTTTGTCACTGTCTGTGTCGTCATCGTTACTCCAACTAACTTTGAGTACTCCTACCCGTGTACGCTTAAACGTTAATTTAACTTCTAGCATAACCAATCATAGCCATTCCAGAAAATAAGTCAACCATGAACCTCCCTCTCATTCAGACAGATTACCTACCCAGCCCCTTCTAGAAGGGGGCACTAAACTTGAGTTTCGCTCTTGCTAGAACTTGTCAGAAGTACATATATTTGCCATGAACGGAATTGGACCTCACATCTACATTCCAATAAGGTAGCCGTGCTAATCATAGCTCCCTTATTTAAGCACCAGGCATGCTCTATTTGCCGTGTTTAAACTCTCGGTCACATTCACATATGAGTATTACCCAAGTTGATGGACCCAACAGATTACCTCGCAACGAGGAATACTGTGCCAAACTGAAATGACGATTAATCAAAGTTGCGGAGCGGTTGGGATTAGTGGGGACTTTTCTTAATGTAACTTGAATTTTGATCGGTCAAACTGAACATTACGCGCAAACTAATGTGATCGAGTGTTTATGTGTGAAAAGTTGGTCCTGTCTAATTTGTAATCAAGGACATTGTGATCAACGAAACTGTATTGTGGAAACTTGCGCTAGAATTCAAATCCAGGTCGTGGCAAAGATATGTTCTACTTACGGGTAATAGTCGGAGCCGGACTAGAGTGTGGTGCTTCCGTTCGAAAAGGTCTAGCTGGAAAATAGATCTTAATGCGAAACCGGTAGATGGTGTTTACAAAATATCAGGCAAATTCCTGATTAGTCATAGCAACTTCGTTCTCATTCAGAATGTCTTGTAAAATTCGCACTGAATGCTGCTTTCACAGTGCTGACTCTTCGGATCCTTATCATACTTCGATGTGAGGACAGTTTCGTAATGATCTATAGTTATTACCTTTGAGCTCACAAATGAAATATGTTTTGTTGTGTTTTCGATCCTGTATTGCCGTTCCATATAAACTGGATTCGGTGGAATTTTCAACGAGATGCTTTAGTGTTGCTGAATGCCAAGAACACGGATGGTACAGGCGTTGCCTATTCAGAAAACCAACACAGGTTGCATGTGGTTCAATACCATATTAAATAAAAATACCCATTTGCACATAACATTCCTATCAGGACGCACGTTTGCCAGTGCTGAGCTTACGTCTGCGGAATATCATTTTTTGTTAAAGAGTACTCCAATGTTCTCACTTCTACTCCCCTCAGTTATCTTGGTACTTAAATAGATGTCACCATCTGACTACTAACAAGTAGTGGAATGTGGTCGTTCATTCTTACTACACTGTATACATTCTTGCCTACGAACTGGTTGTCATAAGTGAGTTCGGCATGGTTGTGATCACAGTTTGAAGGCAACCTCGCGGCAAATATAGTCTGCAGACAGATTGATAAAATAGGTAATGAGTCATTAATATCCCAGAAACGAGCTCGAGTCCACTGGAGTAACCGTGACTACACACACGGAAGAAGTAAATGGAAATGGACATTGCTCTTAATAAGGCGTACATAACACCATACTTTACGTCTTGCCTGTTAGATCATTTTCAGTTAGTCTTTTCAGTATAACCATCGAACACAGGTAGTGTTGTGATCCAAGAACGCGGATAGCGCAAGGGTTGTTTATCCGACAAAGCAACACATGGGTTAAGCATTTAAACAAGACCTGAAACAAAACTACTCATTTGCACGCGGTATTCGGCCCCAGACCGCCTCGGCTGCCACAGACGTCAATGCTCAGTTCCTTTAAGTAGCAGGAACCATTATGGGCGATGCTGCACTCTGATTTTTCTTCCTGCATTTTCCCTGCGGCTTGTACGATGTCAAAATATATGCTCCGATCCTACTACTGAATAGCCGTGGTATGAGTAGTATATTATGATCGCTCATCTTCACTGTAGTAGCATCCTGAGACAGTTTGATTCATTCAGTTTAGATAAATCTTGCTAGTTTGTGCAACTGAAAAGAGGCCATGATGGCTCCTAGGCTCTACTGTGTACGTTAGTGCTTCTTTGAAATGCACAGCCTACGTAGGCTGGACGGAAATAGTGCATGGCTCTCACACTTATGCATACGTGGATTCGACCCCGGCATCAAACATTTATGTGACCATTGCTGAATAATGAGGGTTCTTTGTGGCAGTTCTAGCTTCCAGGACGGTCGTTCGTAGACCACAACATACCACGGTTACATGTGTGTCAATCGTAACGACACAATTACAACCAACTATAAGTGTCCTGATTGCCCTGATGCTGTTGGTCGCTCAACTACCAACCAGGAGAATCCTCCGCGATTCACACAGCTGAAAAACACAATATGATTGATGAAACATTGTTTCACATCGTCTAACCAAGTGCTTTACGTATTACTATATATAAAAATACTGGTGGTACGTAATAAAGTCGCAACTGTATTCAAAACTCCCGGTCTTCTATTGCTATTGCGTCGAGGCTAGCAATAGGCTCGAGTTAGTTCATTGCCCGCTATTAACCCCCACGAGTTTGATTACTGCATGCTTTTAACTACCAATTTTTACACTAGCTTACACTTTCCTCGTATCTTTGCTTGATCGAAAGCCGTATCCCGAACACTGCGCACGATAGGACGACAAAATTAACGGCGCACTCAGTGAGAATTTAACACGTAGTGTTAACTGATTGACATTCATGTATAGTGATAGCGAGATGATTTACATTTACACATTACATACGTTACATACATTACATCCATACTTATTAATATATTACGCACATTACATGCTTCAGATTCACACTTATTACTCTTTTGTTTCATCTTATGATGCTGGGAAGCTCTCTGATGCCCACTTGTTTTGCTTACCGCTATGACTTCGAAATCGTCATTTTCGGATATGATAGTACTCACTGTTCTATAGTACTAACAATCACTAGGTCAGTTTGACCTGATGAGTAGTATGTCGGAATATATTCACACGCAGGCCAAGGTAAATAGATAATCTTGAAAGACGAACTAACGCCCGGAAAATTTATCTAAGGTAAGCCGGAGAATTGCAAGTTTGAATTAGCCGGGCCGTCTCACAGGACAATTTTGTTACCAGACGATCTTTCATTGGATTTCTCAGCTCAAACCATTACGAATTTAATCAGCAATGATCTACTCAGTTTCTCCAGTTAACCGAACAGTAGTCTATAAATGAAGTGGTTAAATACCGTCTATAATGCTGGTATGTTTGGGTTACCACTGAATCGTTTAGCATGGAAATTACACATGCACACTTTTCCATCCTACTTTCCGAAATGAACTCATGACTCATCAACACGCCTTTTAAGTTTCAATCGGTCACCAATTATTTTTATCCTTGTCAGTGCATATGAGGAGTACTGGTCAAACGAACTAGTGATTGTCACCTATGACAATTGAACAAAAATAGCGTCCGGGTGGATGAACAAAATTCATCGCGGGTCACGACCCAAACAATAAAAGCCGACACCAACAACTGTCTCTAAACCACTCTGCGTGAGTGATTATTCATTTCTTCCGCGTTCGTAAAAGTACAGCAACATTGGGAGGGGGTGGATGCAATTCGCTTAACGCTCACGTCTAAGTGGTATACACTATATAACACGAACCACCCTGCCCACTTGCTGTTCAATCCTTTAGATGACAAATGACGATACCATTCTATTGGGATTACGAAGGAGTGACTATGTTCTCCAGATCAAATTGCAACTGGTATTGTGTTCGTGTATTGGAACTGGTAGATAGAACTCGGTCTACGAGAACGTGTCAATATACTATTGGACTTCAACAGTGGCAGCAGAAGCACATTCTGGTTCCTAAGCACACCAACTCGTAATTTGCTATTACAGACTTGACAATGCAAACAGTTCATTACAGCATGCTACGGTGGACTTGTCTCAAACAGTCTAAAATCAGCATTGAGAATATTAAACTAATGAACCGTCCGTGTGATCTTTTTGAAGGAGACATCAACTAAAACTCTGTGTGCCCAATGGAAACGTTCCGATTGTGCTCCACCTCAATTGATTGCATGGAATTCCCCAAACATCTTGTACCCGGGCATCCGGTTGTTTTTTCCGTCTACATTTTTTAGGCAGGTTTGGCATTACAATCATTACTCTTTCATTGGAACTGTGTAGTGTTATTGGAAGTGTACTGGTTCACATGAAGATTCTGCTGACCCACGATCACGGTTTTTTCCTGTTATATAAAGAAGACGTGACACCGATGATAGAAGTAAAACTAGCAATGAATGCAATTGCAATGGAATAGTTTGCTTCATTTCGCTTTTTGATTACATTGTTATTGTTTCCTTGTAAGCGAATTTTACCTCGTTAATTTCTACTAACGACTAAGTACACTTCTGAAGCTTCGACTTATTTCCCAATTTACTTCACACTTTAAAAATAATCACTTCAGAATCTTAAATTCTATCTGTGATCGTGACCGAGATCGATAATTGGCCTGAGCTCGTTCCAATCTCTATGTGCATCTCGATTCGTCAGTATGACAGTGACATGTTGAGAAATCTGTGACGGTACTGAGAAATGGTGTTTGCTAACTAACAGAGGACGAGGTATGACCAACCGGGGTACAGGAAACAACCTATCGATCGGGCAACATCAAATGCCTAAGATTTTACAGGTCGGTCGGATGGATAATGGTATTCACCTGACGACTTAAATATAAAATCGATCAATGAAAACGATCATACTGGGTACGCGATAACTTTCATTGTTCTGCACAAATATGGGCCTAATTGTACTCAAACCAACTTCCGGTCAGGTTCCAGCAATCCGTTTTTTTGCGGAATGCCAACCGATATTATTTTCTAGACACAATCTGAGAAGACCAGTAGTGAATGCACATGAATGTTCATAGACCTGCGGTATGTTTAGTGGAAAACAACCAGTTGTTTGTCCTAATCAATGTTGCCAATTTCACGTGTCACTTTTCTAAACTATTAACAATACAACGGTTGGATTGTTGTGGTCAAGTTTGTGAACTGTACATGTATATATTGAACAAAAATGATGCAATGAGAAAACACACTTGAGTGCAGTCCCAACCACCTAACCCTGTATACAGAAAAGAAAATGATGGTACATTTATTGTTCTGAGACTGTCGGTTAAACGATCATTGAGACTGACTACTAGAAACCTGTCCACGTGAGCTAGCAGTTATAGTCGAGTTCATCTAATGGCGTTGAAATGAGTGTTGGCTGATCAATAAACGTGTAATACTTCATTATAGAATGGTTACCCTATGCTGAGTTTCTTTGACGAATCGATAGAGCATAAGATGGTTGATTGTAATCTGACACAATCTTACCACAATAAGGACCATCACAAATTGTGATATGATGAACGCTTGGTACATATAATGCAATATGACAGACAAGGTTCTTCACTATCCATCTGATTTGTAATGTGAATTATATAGAACTCGTGCAGGCAGCCCTAAAAAGCCTTATGATGAGTTCGGGCGGGAATTTGAGCTTTCTGTCACCTATACTGCTTTGGTGACTTTCAAACTAGAAAAATTATTTCACTGAAGCACAGTCTACCGTTTTATAAATTCGAAACAGTTCGTGCCCCTCATGAGCCTTGAAAAGTCAATAGGAAATGCTTGTATCTACCAGTTTTCGTGTTCTAACAGTTTCTACATATTGACCGAAAAGTGAAATACCAGCGTAACCGATATGGTATAGTGCCACAGACATGCTATCAGTTACGGGAGTGAACAGCATGACCCGTGAAGATGTCTAAGGTCGTTAGTTACTCTTGAAATGAGATGAAACGGTAGAAAAATGAATGCAATACAAACCACACAAAAACCAGCCTCTAAAATTCCACGAAAACATACTTGAGAAGGGGAAACCAGAACAGACTGTGGCATGAATTTATTTTCCGCCACTTAAATGATAACTGTATATGCAACCTCAAAATTCATGAACAGTTCGATTAAGCTTCTGTCTCGATGCTGTGATATAGCATACACATTTTTTATCAGGGTTGTTATTAAAAACATGTCAGCAATTTGCTGACGAAATTCTTTAGGACAACAGTCATCCCAAACCTAAGTCAAGCATTATCCACTCTTGTAGCAACATCCACACAGCCACCGGCATACGAGCTTATAATAATGCCGAGTTCACTTACCCAGACAGAATTTCACTTAATCGGGAGTCCATTGTTTCAGAACTATCTGATCATTTGGATGTATAACAAGATGATTGATTTAGGTCAATGTAGATTACATATGTTTTAAACCTTCGTTATTTACGCGCACTTGACGACGTTGCTAGTTAAATTGTCGCTTTCCGGGAGTGTATGTAGCCGATTCTTGACTTTATCCGACTTGAAGTTAGGATCTGATAGATATGACAATTACCATTCTTGAACTGAGAATTATAGTTTAAGTTACGTAAAATTAGTTGTGATAAGTTTTGTTTTTGGCCACTCGATCAGGGGGACTGGCCCTATCTGCTGACAGAAGAAATCAGTATCTTACGAACACTGTATCCAACACTTGCTGAAATATGTCAACACCAATAATCGGTAGACATACCAAGAAAATTTTTTTCTGCGTTATGGACACACACACACGGTTTGGAATTATGCTGAAATGAGTAGTTGCAAGTGATCTTCGGACGAATTCGCAAAGCAGTTACCCAATGCAAACGAATGTAAACACCTTTCTGGCTGGATATTCCAGATTGTTGAATGCTTGATTTGTGCTTACAGAATGCAAAACTACAGAGACGGAGGATACCATTGGTTTTCCGAGTACTGTAATCTAAGTAGCCTAATCACAGTAACCCGGGATTTACACAGTTCCCCCTGATACCCGACCCTCTATGTCAATACTCGATTACGTAAGTTTTTCATACGCAGTTGACAATTCAGGCTAAAGGTAATTGGTGGCTTTGGACGTTAACCGAAAAGTAGCTCACAGTTTCGCACAGTAATTTGACCTGTCGATGAAAAGCTTCGCTGAACATCATGTCTAATGCGATAAAACAATCCGAGTGAGGAGTCACGAGAATGCAACTCAACTGAATCCAATTATGGAAGGTCAGGACTTCGGCTGGATTCGAAACAGCGACAAAAACACCATGCCCAAACGCCGTAAACGCTCTACCAGCTGAGTCTGAAACTTTCACATTTGGACTCGGCTACCTACTCGTTTCACCGTCTCATATGGAATCCACCAAATGATCCAGAGGGATCGACTGACCCGGCAGGATTTCTCGAATAGTTCACGCCAGAACCCACCAACTCCAAACCACTGTCGAACTACCTATTAGTAACCATTTATATGAAACAATGGCGTTGGCGGGTTCTAGTGTAAACTGTTCGAGATCTTCTGCCGGGTCAGTCGATCCCTCTGGATCATATGGTGGATTCCATATGAGTCAGTGAAACGGGTAGGTAACCGAGTCCAGGTTTGAAATTTCCCATCTCCTGGCTTGGCTTCGTACCTCAGCTGGTAGTGCGCTTACCGCGTCGAGGCATGGTGTTTCTGTCACTGGTTCGAATCCAGCCAAAGTTCTGACTTTTCACAATTGGGTCTCATCTAAAATCATCAATTCTGCCAAACTTATTCTCAGTGAATCAGATTAAATGGTGAAATTTTATTCCGAATGGAATACAGTGAAAGATCTCACTATATGTTGAGTTAAATAATCTATCCACTGCCGAAGATGTACGACTGGGTAGCATTCGAAAAGCAAAAAAACTTTTTGCAGCTGTATTAGTTGTCGAAAACACGAGCGTCAAACTGAAGTATCAAATATGTACTTTTCAGAAGTTTATTGCAAGTTGTACGCTATCTGCGCTAGTTGTGATAGAAAACTATTTCATATTGTCATTACAGTTGAGAGTAGGTTTAGATGAAACACATGCGAATGTCACCCAAACAGAAAATGATGAACTCTCTCACTGGTTTAAATTGTGTCAAGCATACTAACTTCTCGGATAGCATAGTTGTTGTTCCTTATAATCATTAAAAGAAATCCTACCATTTTTTTGCCGCATCAGAAACTTGTTCTTTTATCACCTGGACAAAATTGAAGCAGGTGCTGAGCATTGCAATTTTAAAACGTTATAAGGAATATGTAAATTGATTGTGATTAGACCATAGATTTTATAGAATACACCTTAATTGCCGGACGTGATCACTGTGTTAACAACTTTAAATCTTTACTAGAAACATTTTCTATATAATGGATATAGAACCGAATTGTGTTTGAGATGGAACGTTTAATCATGAGGAAGCGCATGAATGCCAAGAAATCGTATTCTGTAAATCGTTACAATAATGTGGAATTCCAGTGTGCACATTACGTACTCATCATAATTAAAATAACATACTCGTCTCATACCAGTCTGCAAAAGTTACCAATCTCCCTTCAGAGGTAACAGTTGTCAACACTGTTGGTACGGATCACTTGAGCACATGCTATTTTGTTAAAACTGTAGCCCATGACGATCCGGTAACAGGAAGAGGGATTGTGCATAGTTCACCAGGATTCTTAGTTAGAGCAAGCTCTTGTGCCATAGTATCACGTTATTTGTCCTTCATTACTGGCTGAATAATCCAAACGTTATTAATGAAACCGTCATTTCTATCTCATCATCATCATTATCATCATAGACAGCAATACATCAGTGATTCACACTGATGCTTAACTGCCACACAACCTTGAAGGAAAAAATCAAACCCTGTTTAGGAAGAGAAAAGAAAAAAGGGAGAGGGTAGGGGACCTAACCCCTAAAAATAGCTACGTCTACATTCAAACATACAACATCAAGGCGCCTACACCTTCACTTCTGTTTGCTTCCCTATCTGTTGCCTTGCCTTTTTTTATAGACCGAAGTTGATCAGCCGTATGCGGTTCACCTATAAACGAGCAGGCCTCCAACACAACCTCAGAACAGCTGAGGGAAGTTTTGCGAATAATTGATAATCCAGGTATCTTTCTACAACCCTTGTGCCCGTATCCTGGTGGATAGTTGTTTGGGCTACAGTCTGACGCTTATCCACTGAAGTTAGGCTCCAATCCCCCAACGTTTATGGTACTGATGAGGTTTAGTAAGGTCGAAACAGCTGTCCACTACTTCACTGGTGGTCACTGGAAACAACTGTTTGCAATTGCTTCTGCTGCTATTGGTCCACCTCACATTTGGGTAACATAATGCATGTTAATTGCTTGAACATCATCGTTTCGGTTAGCAAAATCATTGCGCCATCCCTTTGTGAATAAGCATATCAGCGGGGCTTAAGCCAAAGGTCATCTGCACACAGATCTTCATACATAACGTGTGGTAAATCATTTATAGCTCTACTCACATTTCTCGTATCCAAAATAAATCTATAAGAATAAGACCGAGAAAACGTGCATAGAAGTTCCTGTTATGTAGACCTCATGTAGTCGTTGACTAGATGGTATGCTAAAATAGAGATGAAATCTCTGTTCTCTGATAGTCGAGAATAGTGATGGAGTTCTTGAATTAAGTAGACGGTTTGGATGTTCGACTGTTTACTGATCAACCTCCAAGCTCAAACCAACAAACCTAAACCCTTAAGCGCCGATGTTGCTAACTAGTTTCATGATGAAGCCTTTCTAATCGAAATACCAAACTTAACCAACAACCAGACATCTAAACAGTCAATCCAGTGTATCAATTGCACCGTTATACTCAATAATCCGTAATTTGCATAGGTACACAACATTAAAACCGCTTGCTGAATGAAGACATTTAAGTGCAAAGGAGCTTCCAAGCGCTACCTCGTTCTTCCGTTTTGCACTAACAGTGGGCAACCAATCGGTCGTTTAAAAACCTGGTCTATAACCGTGCAAATTGGAAACTAGATGTTGCGTAAGTTAACCTCTGAGGCACGTGCTTGGTCTTAAAAAGGAAAACCGTAAACAGCAATAACTTTGGTGAAAATGTATTCGATGCAGCGCTTATCCAAACTCAGACATAGTAGAAGATCTAGCAAGGAATAAATCCAAACGTCACGTTAAGATACCATATCAGGATTAGATGAACAGCTTCACTGTTACATTTTTCGTTATTCACTAAGTTGTTTGTTCTGTATTGCACTAATCAGTTTGTAGTTGGTGACTTTTTCATGTGACTCTGAGGTTAGCCAATGACAGACTCTGATTTCTTTAATAATGATGTACATCTACAAATACGGCTTCTTGTCCCATGAATTGGAACTGCTCATTGCAACCAGTACGAGGTCTTCTTCAAAATAATCCTGCGGTAGATTTTAATTCGAGTACGATTTCTAGGGCTATTCGAAGTCTCTCTATAATATACCAACCTCCATGCTCAAACTTAAATACACTGATAATGTCATTCCATTGAGTCATGAACCGTTTGATACTTAAGTGCCAAGCTTAGCATAAAACCGAATATTGAAACTTATGTCCATCCAAAAAAAGTACACAGAATGACTCTCTGTGTGTTGGGCGGATTCGAGGTAAGAATATATACAAATAAGTATTAAGCAAAAGATGTAAGCTACAAGAGTAGTTCCAATGCTGTTGAAGAGGTGAGTACAGTTTGCATCGTAAATGTAACACAAGTGAAGGAATCAAAAAGATTTTTACTATAAACCGCCAAATGAACACAGAAGATGGACGACCAATTGTGGCTATATTCTCGAAAGAGGAGGAAATGTTTTACTAATGACCAGTACAGCACACACCTATAAAATACAAGTCGGTGTGCAGTTTGAAATCATTTCAGTTGTTATGTCTTCTGGTCACTATACTAAGACAGCTAGAAAATTTCGATTTAATTCGTTATTATTCATTGATTTGTATCACAAAACGAATGAGAGAAAAAAGCATATTTTTGAGAAGTTTGCGGAGAGTTTAACCTGTATTCCTCTGTACAAAAATAAGTCAAAGCTTGAATTACAACTTTGTTATTAACAGTCCACAAACAAAAGATCATAATTAAAGATATATACGATCAAACGAAGTATTATTTGCAAAGAGACGTTGATAGTAATGATAGGAATGGAGATAAAACCAGGTCAGTGGATTCCACCTAATTCTGGGCAATATGATATACCGCTAACCATTTCGGAAAAGTATAGTTTATTTGCTATCGGTCGATTAAATTGGCAATATTTTGTGACTGAGTCATTCCAACATCTTGGATACCTTCTATCTGAATCATCTGTCACACAAACGGAAGTCGAACTAGCTTAGTTACGCATAAAACGATATTAGAAGATTTCACGATAGGACACGTGTGTGATTAACGTCCAATCAATCACGAAATAGCTTGTGCAAATTGAACCACGAATAGGTGACAACTCTGGAGACGTTTTTCAGCCTAACACGTTTAGGTGTAGTTATGTAAAATAGTTTTAAGCCATGTGGTTGTAAAACAGACTTTTTCATACTCCATTACTAGATTGTGTTGACAAGTATTTATTATTTTGATTAATCGAGCGGACACGATGTCAATGAGTGCACTTGGTACGATAGCCGATAAGTTGATGAACACTGAAAATACAATAAGTTGATCAAACAATCATCTAGGCCGAATATGAACATGTAGTGACACAACAAGGCAGAATGATCATGGGACAAATAAATAAACAATGTGATCAATATATCTTTTGACGCAGAACACATGAGGCTGGAATTTTATCTGCATACCCCTTAAAATATAACGCTGTAACAAGTGATTTCCGCCGTCTGTTTGAGTTTAATGTGAACTGACTGTCTGAAGTGACTGTGTGAAAAACGTGCGCTTGGCTGAAGTTACAACTCTAATGCGAAAGACATACCCGGACATGACGGAGCGTCTGAATCACAGATCGTAGTTAATGTCCGGTCAGCATAAAACGGAACAGCAAGCTGGTTAGTAACAACAGCTGCAAAACCTAAACAAGTCAATTTGAATGAAGAAATTGTCTTATGCAGCCCGAAAAGTGGAATTGCTGCTGTCAAAACCGCTACAATTTCACCAGTAATAAAAGACATAAATGAATTACTGGTAAGCAGGTTGGCTGGATTAGATGAGACCTAATTTTGAAAAATATGGCCTTCAGCTGGATTTGAGCCAGCCACAGAAACGGTACTCCTGTACGCGGCAGGTTGTCTGCTAGCCGAACTAAGAAGCCAATCTGGAAGCTTAGAAATGTCACATTCTAATCTATTTTCCCGTCTGACCCACTGTGTCATATGGAACCCATCAAACGACCTCAGAGATTGACAGCTCAGGCTTAACGTGTTTGAGAGTGTCGATTTTGTCGGTGGTTTGAATCCAGTCGATGATTTTTCGCAAGTGGGTCTCTCCTTTCGAAATAATTGTCACGAACGGCTCGAGATGAAATGATCTCAGTTGGGACGCGCATCACGGCGCTCACCGAAAGGTCAAACAAGTGCACTAGACAGGACTTATGCATGGACCGAACAACAACCCTGGAACATGTCATGGGGTGACCAACACATTTGTCGGTTAAGGCCGAAGCCAGTCGCTGTGTTGATTTCATATATAAAGCCCTGTTGACTATAGACGATGAACTTTTGTCGTGCCTCATTGATGAGTCTTTTGCAATCAGTCGGGATAGCCTGAGATCGTATTAACTAGCGTTACAACAAATTGTTACCGTGGTTGAGCATAAAACAGAATCACAAGTCTCTGGAGTGAATGATACCAATAAAAAACGATAGACAAACTGACCGGTGAGTTCCCTTCATTTGTTTCACGCGGACAGTAAAAAAGCACATATTAGGAGATGCATGCATTTGGTTTGCTCCCAGGTAATTACATAAAATAGTTAGTCATTTAAGATTAACGCATGGTGTAAAACGACTTGGGAAAATACGTTGCATAGGCACACAACACGATGGGTTACGAAGTTTCAGTACCATAACAACTGATTGTTCCAGTACTGTCTACCAATAGTGAGTCTTAATGGAATGCTTGCATAACATCGCTATGGAAAATGTCAATACTTTTGGCTGTCACTTTGTGTTGTGGAAGAAAATTGGATGAAGACTTACGTCTTCGATACGGTTTATCACGTAGTATTCTTTCGCCAAATCTTAGACCTGTAAAGTGAAACATTTTGTGTGTTAAGCGGATCATCATCATCATCATCACAACAACCATGAGCCTGACCAAAAGGTACTGTGGCTCGGGCCGCCGCTCACCTCAACAGTTACGTGGAATATCCTAGAAGAAAACGTTACTAAGAATAGTGAAAATTATTGACAAAAGACTAAGAGGAAGAAGCGGAAATGAAATGGATACAGGTCCGCCATTGACTGCGACACAGCCATCTCGGATAGCGTCTCTAACCAGCGCTTGGAGTGATCACGAAGACCCCATCCAGGAAGGCGACACCTACCCACGTTGCTCAATGGAGCAGTCAAGGTCTTCATATTTTGTGACCACGTTGTTGCTTGACCACCACGTGGTTTGACCCAATTGTTGGTGGCCTCGGCATATAATGCTGCCATCGGCCTGTTGGCACTGCGGTGAATGGCATTTCGTACGATTTTGTCGTTTTTG
>JTDE01001306.1:78771-96187 GCA_014338405.1 Paragonimus skrjabini miyazakii | reverse complement strand
GGATCGTGCCTCACTACCTAAGCACTCCTACGCGGTCAGTAGTGTAACATACAATCCTATGAGTGTAACTGCTTTTCGTCTGACTGCTCCCCTTTGGCCTGTCTGACAAGGTTGCACCTGGAAGGACCGGAGTCCTAGTCAGCATAGCCCGCCGGATCAAAACAGTACACAAGCTCGACTACCTCACCAAGGTAGCAGTATAGATTGGGATGGAAACAGATGAATTGCTTACACCTCAAGGTGTCTGTCTTCTGGCCTTTTTGTTGACAAAAATGTTCATAGTGTTATGCACTTGAGGGTTCAGTGAGCCCTAGAGAAAGAGACCCATGATTCCTCAAAATTGTGGCTGGGAGAGTGTTCACTGAGGAAATGTGTGACTGAGTATGAACATACAGAAGCTTGTGTGTGGATCTTTTTACAGGACTGAATGAAACTTACGGTTGGTTTGCGAACTGGGAATACTTGTTATCCCCCATTATTTTGTCCGCAAAATACAGAATGCTTTCAGGTGGACCGGTTGCACAGTATACGCAACTAATATTGCTATATCGAACAAAAGATCTTATAGACTTTTTCAGAGTCCGAATAATTTTAAAATACCAGTAAAAACTAACGGGAAAATGTTCAGCCAATGACAGGGCAGATATGAATGCGTCAGCGAAGAGAGCTGAGAAAGACTGGGGATGAGCTTCAAATCAATCGTAGAATTGTTAAACCCTTAAGGCTCAGAACTACAGCATTGCCACTAAGAGATCATTGCGAGTTGTATAGCATAGTGCAGTGAAGTTGAGCGATTGTAACATACTACTCATACCACTGCTATTCAGTAGTGGGATCGGAGCATATATTTTGACATCGTACAAGCCGCAGGAAAAATGCAGGAAAAAACATCAGAGTGCAGCATCGCCCATAATGGTCCCTGCTATCTAATAGAACTGAGCATTGACGTCGGCGGCAACCGAGACGGTCTGGGGCCGAATATCGCGTGCAAATGAGTGGTTTTTGTCTCAGGTCTTGTTTAAATGCTTAACCCATGTGTTGGTTTGTCGAAAAAACAACCCTTGTGCCATCCGCGCTCTTGGATCACAACAATAGTTTCATCACTGTGAAAAGAGAAGTTTGATGAGCTTCTCCTGTTTACAAAACAACAATGTCAAAACACGGTTAGTGACACATCGAAAGCACTGCGAGTAAACTGTCGTAAAACATCGCCTAATGGTGATCGACTATTGTCAACAGATACCATCTAATCTGCTACAGGATAAAGTTGGCGCGCTGATCATTTGGCACTTACAACACCGGTGCAACGTCTAACTAGTTGTCACACTAACCTCAAAGTTACTTGTGAATTTGAGACTAACAACTGTTTACCACTTCTAGATATACTCATAAATCGTCTAGAAGTTGGTTCGGTTAGAAGGACTGTTTGTAGGAAATTCACGATCAATACTTAAACTTTAGCAGCTTCATATTAGTCCAACATAATCGAACACTAATGAATTCTCTGTTCACAAGGGCAATGCAAATCTGTACTCGACAGTCTTGCGGATTACTTCTGTCCTACAATCAAAGGGTTGCCCCAGGAGGTTTATAGATAGGCACAGTAGAAAAAAAGTGCCACCTGAAGAGGTGGTCACCGTAGAGAAAAAGGTCTACATAGAGCTGCTTTTTAAGGATGATTATGTCGTGCATCAAACAACACAACGGTTGGGGATTTCAATTAAACGAACGTTCACTGCAACTGAACTCCGTGTAATCGCTTGGGCTCAGAAGTTACCATTGCCTTCAGTCAAAGGAGGTCAGCCCATCGGCGCCTCCTCACATTGTATTTACCAATTTTTAAGTAACTGTGAAGAAAGTTAAATAGACAAAACCCAGAGATGCTTGGGCTCCAGAATGAAGGAAAATTTGCCTAATTGGGTGAAGAAGTCCGTGTTACCGGAGAACGACAAAGTTGCTGAAACACGTAAACAGCCAGTTTCCTCAGTCGTTAGACACGTTCTGACCACTGGTCACACTATCGATCCATCTTGTGCATTCAGAATCTTGTTACTTCACTCTAACCCAAGATTCTTATGGTGTGCTGAAGCAGTCCCAATCAACTGACTCACACCAGCTCTCTGTATTCAGAAACAACTGTTCGTGAACCTGACCCTTCCCTGAACTTAGTGACCTATCCTAACTCGCTTATTGACTATCCACCCCTCCAGTTGTTTGCTATAAAAAAACCACCTGCGTTATTGTGAATTCGGCACTTGTAACAAATGCCTGCATCCACCAGTTTTCATGTTCTAACTGTTTTGTTTAAATTACAACACTGACAAACGGTAAGTGTTTGTAATCACTTTCAAGGTATCTCTGATATACATATATACCTTTGACCTCAAAAGAAAATAAAGTTTTCCACGATTAATGCAATCAGTATTTGTTTGACATGTTCAAAGAAAACACTTCAAACTTTTACACTCACCACGGTCATACTCAACGCAACTGAGACTTGTGTTTAATCCTCACATTTTTGAACAATAAACAAATTGACCGTTTTTCTTCATTATACTCTACAATGGAACAATTACTGATCAAGTTAATCATCAGTTTATGTCACGATAGGTTTATTTCATATACATCGCACTACGATATTTCATCTATCGAGTACCTTATCAATGTTCATTGTTTACGCGGTTGTCGCTCCCTACACGTTTACTGGTACCCAGTTCCAGTCCGGTAATTGAAATATTACGCATTTTCTCATGGACTATACTGGCCAGAAATGAATCTTATAAAGAAAATCTGTTCACGACCAATGCTTGGTTGGGGGAATGAATGAATTCAACTCATCAGCTGAAGTGAACTAATGTCGCTAATTTTATTATATATTTTCGATTGGGATACGAATGGAATTTAACTCGCTGTGCTCGAATTCTACATTGAATTAATCGCGATAACCGTATTGTAATGACGTCCAACTACCGACTAGACTGTCATTGGTTCGAATTCGGTCATGAGGGCTGCGTCTGTCTAGTTTTGGACTGTCTAAAAATACTCATTTCACAGATGATAATGTACCTCCCCTAGGGGCAATCAGATTGTGATGTCAGGACCTAACAGTCCAATTACACTTTGAGCAAAATTATCATTTTCTTCGTTGAACATTATCATCTCATATCGGAACCTAGATGTCTACATTTTCGCTGAGTTTATAGTTGTCAATCTTATTTCCGTCTTAGAGCTGTTTGACTTGTAATATATGGACATTGATATGACCTCAGTTGTAATTTACCACTCCACTGAAGCACCCACGTGCACATAGGCATATAGCATCACATGTTTGCTCATAAATTTATGTAATCAATTGATCGAAAACTACGTTGATCGATAATGCAGTACAACGAAGAACATTTTTCATTGGTTAAGCGAAACTTTAGAAGAATGGTCTGTTTATTTCAATTAATCAGATGCTTTGACAGTTTTGGTCGATGGATCATTTCAGTTAGTGGCAGAAATTTGCGCCCCAACTTGTGTGCTAATGGCAAGGGATGTTTAAGTTTATTGATTTTCTTGCTATCGTATAATCGATCACATCATTCCGATAACTCCGTGATGTTTGACTTCAATTATCGCTGAACAGTAACAGGAACACAGTCATTTCCATACGACCTATATCTCTGCAAAATGTAGCTGAAATCTGACCAAAAACTATGTTTCTCATTCATCTAAGTAATACCAAGCCTACAAGAGGCAGATTTTCTATCTTCCATCTGTTCATATCTTCAGTAGATAAAGGACATATAGTTTAACAGATAGATTATGCAGTAATCGTAATCAAACTGAAACTAACACACAAAATATCAATAAGCCACAGTTAACTTGTTTTGAAAAACCATTGATTTCGAAAGTTTCAAAATGTTCACCTTCAAGCCGACACTAAAAGATCGGTTACATTTCATTTTGACCTCATCAAATGAAGGAGGAGATGGGCTAAATGAAGATACAGCCGGCAACCTTTTGCAAGTGTTGTGCTCAGTGCAGATCATCATTTCGAGGACTTGTAACCTGGTAATCCGAGGTGAACTGAGTCCATCTTAAAATACCGGTGTGCAAACAAATCACACAGCAACTATTGATTCAGCTATGTATTTAACTAACGAATGGGACTGAAGTAATGTAGAAGACGCAGAAAATGTAGAAGACTAGGGAACAGCAGAAGAAGAGTGTGATCGAGTACGTGCAGGAAACTGCTTATATTGGATGTCACTGAAGAAGTTAGAATAAATATGGAGGCTGGCGTGACGTTGAATAGGATTTTAGTAGCTAGAGTTTAGTATAGTGTCAAGTGATAGGAAACAGTAAAATAAAAGAAATGTTTATTGAAACTCCAAGAACAAAGTGACCGGTATTTTCATATTCTAGTAAACTGAATTAGATCTTCGAAAACGAAACTGATAAAACAACAGGTGAACAGCGCATCCACTTACTGGGGGTCCATACATGAACTATAGGTGTACGGACAGTGATGTGGGGAAAAAATGGAGTTTAGACGTAATCATAAAACGATAACTTTCCGAATTTTATGGAGCCATCCTTTATGTGATACGATTTAGTCAAACTGTATTTGGAAGGCACTCAGAAGACAGAAGTAGAGTTGTAAATTGTTATACATATCAGAAAGTTTGAACGTTCCTTATTGGAAATGGAGAAAAGAATATATCAATGCAGGTGGTTGTGTCAAGCAACAGGCTGCCAAACAGTGACCAGTCTGATAGCTTGGACAAGCTGTACAGTATAAGAGGTAAGGAAAGCAGGGCAAACCGTCTGGTGGTTGAAGTCACCTCATCTGAACATTTCACCAAAAATCTGTTATCATGATTCTGCACCAAGGCCATTTACAGTGAGAAGAAGAACCGTGAAGGAGATGTATTCGGGGTACCTGGTTATGTAAACTGACCAGGAAGTCGGATGAACTAATTACGACTATCGTATAAAGAACCGATGTTTGTTCTTTGCATGCCAACACCATCAAATGCATTACTAGACTAGATTTTCATTCAAGCGTTGGTCGAGTGAAATGGAATGAAACGTATCAAGGAGGGAACTTGAGTATCCATGCCATAATTAGTTAGACTTCGTGATACTTGTCTGACCTGCCTTTCAACGGTTAGTTGCTTATCTGGAATCTTTCAGTGCTACAGACGTGCACGTGTTCAAGTGAACTTTGTCCGTCTTCTCTAGGGATTAACCTCATGCATATCGCCTTCCAACACCACAATTTGTGGTGTGCTGGAAAAGTTGAATAAGTAACACAACGGGTGTTTACTGTAAGCCTTAACCGCATTCTTTATCAACCAGCGACTGTAAACCAACAAGTCCGTTTGCTTTGTTAATTGTCGTTATGAGAGAGGCTTCCTGCTAACTCCGATTCGGCAGGCAAAGAGGAAGGAAGGAAGGATGTAATTCAAACATTCCAACCGATAACCTTTGTACTAAGAGTGAACTCTGTCTTCCAAACCTTTCTATGAACATCGTTATGCCCACGCCACTTTTACAACATTCGAATGGGTGAAACGGATATCTTGGTCTGGATGGTCCGGGCTGTAACAAGACGAAGTAACACTGAGGAGCAGTAAGTGCAGTGAAACTCAAGGAACCTTCTGTCTTTTAATATGGGTCAATCAATGGTCCATTCATAAGATGGCCCATCGTATAAGATTGAAATTTAACCCGTAACATTCAAAATCCTCGACTGATAATTAATGAGATAAACCACTTTGTCTCATGCGATTTCAGAACTAAATTTTCTGATAATCGACATGGAGTTAGGAAGACATTAACCCTATCATTTCGAGATGATCAGGCGACCGGAACATTACCCACTAGCAAACGTGACCGGAAGTTTCAACCTGCTGACTTAGCCGTGGTTGAGGTCAGTGGCACAGTGATTACTATGGCTTTCTCATGGAAACGTGACCGGAGTTCGAATCCCGGTTATGCGCGACTGACAGGTGATAACAACATCGCAATGACTGGATGGGAACCTACCGCACACTATCTGTAACTTTAACCCTAAACAACTTTTCTTCTATTGATTAATTTTACCAAGATCGTTCTATCAAGGCCATCTAGTCAAACGCAATCGAGCAGGTACACAGTTATGGCACCTTTTCAAGTTAATGAAGCACATTGTATAGAACTAACAGGGATGTTTGCGCGTGTGTTCTATTCTTTGTTTTGATCTACGGAGTAAAGTGCGTTGGGTGTTTTTTTAACTTAAAGGATAAGCAAATGAATTTATATGTGATGTGACTCTGAAGATATCGACAGATGTGTAGACACCGACATAAATTGTGGCTTTAGTGACTTATGAGATGGGTCTGGAAAACAAAACAGATAAATTACAGCGATGGCTTACTACCACGATTGTGCGGGGTTTTGAAACTCTCAACCAATTCAGTCGTTACTACATAAATGCACGATGAGGTGCAATATATGTAGATCTGGATGGAACAGATGCTCTACCTACACACTGACCAGTCTGTTTGTTATTCCGGTCACATAGGAGAAACAATTCAGCATTTAATCTTACTTATTGGACGAAAGTTTACCAGTGATCGTGAGTGGAGAAGCTTTTGTGGATGATGACCAGATCTCTAAATCGAGAACTTGGCTGGTAGTGGCAGCCTCCCTGGGTGGATAATTTTTCATGCCTAGTCCACTAGTTCTCCTTTGGCGATTTTAAAGAAGTGCCAAGTCTTTCCAATAAACGAATGACAAGTTTAAATACATTTCTTCATGCAGTGGTGGACAAGGAAATTGAACATGATGAAGATGGTTTTTTGGTGAAAAGTTCAACCATTTCTTCTTAAGGTTGACTGTCAGTAATAGTTCTTTGGCAACAGCATTAGTAAGTAATATCACCCAGGTAATAAGTAGAATAGTTTTGAGGTTGGACTTGTCTGACTATACATGTTCACAGTTGTTAGTATACAGCTTTGTTGATGTTTGCTACAGACGATCAGTGGCCTGTATGTGTATGTATGCGCGTGCGAACGTGTTTGCGTGCGGTGAGGATTTCCGCTCAACATTGAATGGTAAACGAATTTACGGGGATTCGTTGTGTTGAATTCTCATATTGTACGTCCGCTGACATGCACAAATTTAGCTCCAGGCAGTGTTTGGTTTACTGAGAACTAGCTCACCTGATAGTCAGTAATGTCAACATTGATTGGCGGGTAGCATATACAAAACCACCGAAAGGTGAATAGTTTATACGTAGTTGATAGGCTTGGGTTAAGAGTGATCGAGCGAATCGATTTTCACAGTTCTACCGAGAAACGTCAAATAACCATAAACAACTAATAATAATAGGTTTCCTCTCTCGTGTCTGGAACAAGTGGTTGAACTTCGACAATTTCCGGATAAATATTCTCGACCAGGCGAAAGCGGATAAATCACGAGATATTGCTGTCTCATAAACCTAACATTATCCCTCGGTCACGTGACGACCGTGTGTGCAACACAAAGCCATGGAATCACTTATCCAGATGTATTGTTTACATCTATTTTCCCAAATTCAATCTGTCGATCTAAGGAGTTAACATAAAGGCAGCGTGACACTAGTTTCACTAGAAGGAAGAAAAAAAGTCAATTGACCAAGCAATCACAGTTTACAACCATCCTCACGAACAACACATTTCGAGAAAAGACGGGCTGTCAGTAGTGGCTATGAATGATATGAGCATTCCGGTATCCTACATAAGACCCAATTGTAAAAAGTGAGGGATTTGGCAGGATGGCATGGTGTTTTTGTCGCTGGTTCGTATCCAACCGAAGCCCTGACTTTTCACCATTGCGTCTCACTTGAAATCATAAACCTGCCAAACTAATTACTTGTAATTCCGGCCTCTAATTTATTAGTGGCCGGCGTGCCTTCGACTTTTGGTCATTTTTACGTTTAATCACCTGTACACAGGAACTGTAACTAACGAATTGGGTTCTGGTGAGGTAGCTGCTTGATCTATATTCCAATTTCAATACTTACCCAATGTGATATTGCACACACAAGCTTACCCACTCAATGAAGGTCGTTTAAGTAAAGATGGACAATACAAGTCATGGACTACAGTAATTATATATATATATATATATATATATATATATATATGTATATGTATATATATATGGCGACAGGTTTTGAACGACTGTCGTGTGATGACAACATTCGGATGTTTCGTATACTCTGTGGTTCATTTCCGATCACCCGAAAACTTGACGACAGTGAATAAGCGCAGCTGAACACACCCTTCTGCAACGTGTGTACTTGCGATACTTGAGAACAGAGCTAGTTGATACTGGTAAGTTTAACAACAAACAACATGCAAATACAATTTGGATAACGAAGGAAAAACAACCAAACTCTACTCACCGTGCCATGAGACGTAGAACTTCCCTCGCTTTGTCTTTGTCTGTTCATTTAATCTATTCACAAACCCCTCCCACGTCAACTCACGAACCGAACTGCGAAAGGGCCATTCGTACATCACGAATTTCTCAGCCCGATTCACAGAAGGAAACGCAATGCGCAGTACGAACATCGATGGAGGAAGCTGATCGACTAGGAGTGTTTTTCAGTGTTATGCACAGTGTGAACAGCACACTCAAAAGGTGTCACTGTTTTCACCTACGGTCAGCTTACTCTAGGTACCGCATCGAGTAAGCCAATGAACTGACCCGCGTGTGTCACCCACGCACGGTCGATTGAAAGATCCATACATCGATCATATGCCGTGCATACAAGCGGAGCATACGATATGTTGATTTCTCGTCTGCTTATCTTTAAAAGGAAACTCATGCATGCTTTTCAAAAGAAAAGGTTTGCTTCTCACGTGACTTGTGTGCGAAATGTAAAACGACGCGAAAAAGTTCAGAGTGAAAAAACATTGTCACAACCGATGAACAGTGTGCTAATTCCCTCCTAGAGAATGGCCTTGCCACTGAACCAAAGTGACCATACGGAGTGTGAGAAGCTAGGATAAATCAACTCGTATATTTGCAATTGGTTGAGCAACTGTTAGCTAAGTAAATGGTTTTTTTGACATTAACACGTGGAAACACATATCCAAAAATTTGCTACGCTTTTGAGAAGTGCTCCCAATGACCACCATCGAAGTGGTAGACAACTGTTTCTGACCTCGTTGGATCTCATCGACACCACTCATACAGTAGAATCAAATCCACGATCAATCAGTGAGGATAAGCCATTACAGAATGATAGTCCACGCCAGTACCAAACCATTCTGATGCGCAGTTTCTAGTTACATATTCAGTTATTCAGTATACATTGATCCAACAGGGTCAAACACAGTTGTCCGCCACTTCGCTGGTGAAAACAGGAACCAGTTTTTTTATAAAACCTCTCCCTCAACACATTGTTAGATTGTGATTAATGCTTGCTAGCTTGTAGGCCAAACACAAAACAGCTGAACGATTTCAGCCCATAGGGAAAACGAGCGTATAAGCTATTACTGATGCACCATTAACTTGGTGTACGGGGTTCTCGGTCGCTCTCAAGCTTACACTAAAAGTTACGAAGACTGACAAACTAACTGGTTTACAAATTTTTCTAAAGTTTTCTGTCAGTCTGAAAGAGAGCATTTTTAAACATTTCCTTATTTCGAAAAGTTCACTCCTGTTTTTGTATATTATCGTTGTGGGTATGTCATATATGTTCATTCTGACCTGCAATCATGAAGGTCAGTCAAAACACTTAACACTGGGATACAAAAACGACGATTCGGTGAAATGGTGTAATGGTGGAGGGGAACTATCTTACTGAAAGATAAGCTATCATTGCGCATCTGAACAAACCAACAAGGTGAGCAAAGTAAACATGCCAAAAGCTGATTGCAATCAGTGGTTAGTTCGATTCCCTTGGAGATACCTCTCAGTCAATAGCGGTGAATGTTTTATGGTAGATCACTGTTAACCATCAGTTGATACATTTCCGCATTTGGGCATCCGCTTCCAGCGTCATTTGAAAATGGACATCCAGACGTGTACAGATGAATTTGGGTTACTTAAAAATTGAAGAAGTACATTACGGATATGTGGTCTTTGGTTACCTGAATGTGAAACATGTTTTCACTAGTGCGGAAATGAAACATCCCGTAAACTTGCTTGCTGTGTTAACATGATATGCCTACAGTGATGAGTAGTACCTTCAGTTATACATGTCGTGCAAACTGGTATTTGCACGAATGAATATTTTGAGCTAAAAAACCCAGAAAAACAGCATACGGAGACTGCCTTGTGTAACCCAAAGATAGAGAAAATTAGTCAAATTGCAGTCAGCTGAAGCCATTGTCAGTCTGTTAGAAATTCAAGTTTTGGGGGTGAGCACCAGCTTCCAGACAACACCGTTTTGTGAATACCTTGTGTTTATAGTTGGTCCGGAGTTTATTTGCCTGCAAACATGAAAAGCTCGACTGTATGAAGAATTAGTAGGAAGTATTTACTATGCAAAACCAACGTCCAACTTACCCACAGCAGTAGCGTAATTTAAACGAGCATTGAGTGAAAACCTCACCCCGTACAAGGCTTTTCCTAAGAGACCTATTCTAAATGACCGCTACGATGGACTTTGCTAATATTACTTAGCCCTGCAAGGAAATCCATTACATACCACCATTCCAAATGGCATAATGGCTGTCGATAGCTGAATTGAGGGCTTTCCGAACGGTCTATGTAAGGTTCCAAGGCGATCAAAAAACCTTTTCATTATATAACCGTTTAGCGCTGATGTGGCTGATTCGTGGTTGGAATTGTCGTCGACAGCCTGCTACTAACTTTAGGTTTCACCTGGAGGGAGTAGTAGCTTTGACATGAAAGATGAACATAGCACCTTTATGAGTAGTTCAGATGGTCGGCACTGACACCATAGGAAACTGAAGTGGCCTTGGAGCTCAAGTTATTAGAACTTAATAAGACCAACGAATAGAACATTCTTTTCATCACCCCTTTCAAAAAGTGTTTTGAAATATAGCTGTTTGTACTGGTCACAACTTTTTCATATTGGACACTACAGAGGTGTTCCTCAGCTGTCACACCGTAATTATTAGACTACTGCGATTCGATCACTCCAGGATTAGAGCTCACAACTGGACTGCACTTGTTCGTTCGATTGACCTTTATCTAATAGTTAGCTTTATGAAAACACGGACACGTGCAGAAAGGCATTGCCGTATCGGGAATCTGGAAATGAGATACAGTTGTGCCGTATCGTAGCCGGGAGAACAAATGTACGATAGAAACTGGTGCCAACAACAATTAAGCACGACTTTACAGCATGACAGGAAACTGTCCCGTGCCAATAGGTAAACGTAAGCAGGCTAAATATAGTCTGCCAGTCTGTCTTTAAAAACAGACTGTCTGGTCAAACGATCACATGATCCAGTCCAATGAGACGAAGGAAATTGAAAGCGTTCGGCCACGCTGGCACACGAGGACCGGTGAATCAGGCAGTCGTGCACGCCGCACAGACACGCACGTGCTGTCTGCGTGCGCACGTTTAACAGGCCACATCAACCCTCGCACCATAAAACAGGCCAGACCGGTCAGTTGGGTGGGTGGAAGAGTAGGGTAGGGTGCAACAGTATGTCTTTTCCCCCTTCTGCCGTATTCAGTAGGGTGATAGAGTTGAGCGGCGTGGTCGACCAACGACAACGGCGAGTAGCCTCATTGGCTGTTCGTGATTCATGAGACCGATCATACTGAGTTGCAGCCAATCAGTCTGCTGCTTTCATGAGGTTTCCGTCGCCGATGCCTTGTCTGACGAATTTCGGTGGACTTTTGGAACCCCCAAACACCAAGATTGCTTGTTTCTTTAGAAGTTATTACTCAAGAAATGGAACGTTTTCAAAGACAAAATGGAGCATGTGGCTGTATTCGATCAACGGAGTCAAACAGATAATCCAATGCGTCGTGTGTATAGTTGCGTTCGCAAAAGACAACTTTTGCACCGGACGCAAGGTTTAAGACATAAATGTTCCGGTCAGACGGCAGGATCGGCCTGTCCTTGTGTCTCAGTCTTCAATATACACCAGAAACACGAATGTAACTCATGCAGGGAATGCGCTTATAGCTCGACAACACTGGAATTGCATCGACGCCATCACTTTTTTTTATATACGCAGTGATATATATATATATATAAAGCGCATTTGCGATCGTTCACACTCAACCAATAATGCTGCTCACTAGGCTAGCTATGCCCATTAGATTCCCATATTAACGTGTCAGACGATTGCAAATTATTGAGAGTTCATGCATCGCACATACTTCAGTCAGTTGATTGCGCTTACCCTCTGTGCCAATCATGATCAGAGTGCACAAAACGAAGATGAGAGACATAAGGCTGTTGTAACTAAGTTTATAAATCGGTTGATAGAATGATACAATATGACGTTCCCTTTAAGAGTTGTTCGTCCTTAGTTCTTACACTCAATCCCAGCAGGCATGAATAAGAAAGCCGTGGTTAGGAAAACAAAAGCCGTATATTTCCAAATTAGTTAGAAACGAGAAAGACAATTGACACTGGCCTCTTCCGGGTGATAATCACTGCCTAAACAGAGCAGGCAAACAAGAATGTCTAGAACCCACAGTAGTGGAACTCTTGAAAAATCGGATTGGTTTTTTAAGGAGCAGTCTCTTTCGTTTCAGACGAACTATTCTGTGAATGATCCGAACATTAACCAGGCAAATAGCTGAATAGGATTTTGTTTAGAAAGGCGTACAATCCTCTGTTAGCAAAGTGTTGTGAAATGGCGCCGAGTTTGCATCGACATCTCCAGAAACAAGCGAACAGACAAAGATACGTGCAAAACATTCATGCAGTTAAATATCGACTATGACCAGGATCTTCAGATAAATGACACTTTCTTGAGTTGTTACGTTGACACCACGCGGAGGGCGGATCGATGATAGGACAAGGAAGCAGACTGATGTGAATTCACCGAGAAGCTGAACAACAGCACATCACGGGCGACGTCTGGTTTTCGAGGTCAGTGAAGTGCAGTAGTTGCTGCCATAGCCGTTGGCGGATAAGACATTTCTCGCATGATGTACTGTGTTTTCACATTTCCAGAGAGCTTCCGTTACGATGTTCACATTGTATTTACCAAATAGAATGTAGGATACGTGGTGAAAAGCACATCTTTGAGGGTATCGCCTGTTCCTAAAACTGTGACCTTCGTATCGAGTCCGAGTAAAAGACGTGTGAACCTCATTGGTTAGCTGAGCAGCAGTTTACTTACACCAGGTTTTCTGCAGAATCGGTCAAGAAAATAGGATGAAGGACAGTGACAATTAAAGTTCGTTGAGCCACTTTATTAAAAGGTATGAGAAGGCAAGAAAGTGGTTTTAGCCCACGGCATGCAACAGGAATGAATACTTACGTAGATTAGCTTGTCACTGTTGGATGACACTTTTATCCTCAAATCCAATGATAATCCGATTGGCTAAATAACGTCCAAATAACTCGATGAACTGGGATGTGACATTGCGATCGTTCATCCAATCCCGGTGTTATGTCTCAAAACTGGATGCTGATTAGTTAGCTGTTTCGTTGTGAGTTCAAACTCTCAGTGAGATGCTTTGGTCTTAATTCCAACCTTCCCTGTGTTTACAATTCTTCTGTAAAACGTTCTGATCAACTCAACCCATCAGTCTTTCTGATCTAGATGCATCTGCCTTATTATGTTAGGAATAGCAACTACGTGGTGACTAATATCTCGTTCTCATGAGACACCTATCCCCACTGTGGTTATTCTGGCTTTTTCTCAAGGTCAGTTAGCATAGTAACTTTATTTGCCTGAGTTTGAATAGACTTGTTTCCATGCTGTGTGGTTTATTCCGTGTTCGTCATAACATCCGAGACGAACATTTAATCACTTTTCTGCCGAGCTGTTTGACGTGGTACGTATGTGCTTTTTGTGTACACTAACCTACAAAAAGAACTATAGCATCAGTCTAGTTGGCGCTGGCTTCGTGCATGTTCGGGTTGTCACAATAACTTCGTTAGCAAGTCTAGGTTTCTTGTTTTCCAGATTGGAAGTGATACGAGACGGACACAACATCGACTGTCGTACATTCAGGCACACCGTAAATCCAATTAGGTGTAGCCATACCACTGACCGGTCGTACATAGTATGTCACAACAGGTGATTCAATGCACTGAATGTAGACGTATGAATTTGAACGTCGACGGACGCCCCTTGGATACATAACCAACTGCATTTCTGTCTTATAAACATGCTGAATTCAGAGGAATTTTTAGAAGTTGAATCACTCACCACACTTTTCACAATTTTTAGAAAAGTTTCTCCAGCGCCACTTCAGAAAGGATGGTGAAACGACATTTATAACTGGCAATACTCGATGCCATCTAGTCAGTCCAGCACCTCAGTGGAGAAGAACTAAGGACAGTTATAGATCATCAAGATCTGTGGGATTCTCGCCCGCCTAAAAAGTTCACTTCAGTTCTAAATGGGTAAATCCTGGAGTTATGAGATTTACATCTTACGACAAAGTTCTACCCTTTTAAATCAATCCTTGTGGTTTATGATAATTCAATCAGTAACGCCCACTCAACAACTCCAATAAATCTTATTCAGAAGGTCCGGTTAACGGGGCTATTTTGGAAGTCCACAAATCGTCAAGAAAGGCGATGGAAAGGATTGGAATTTATCAAGGTACTGTTTAATAAAGTTACAACGAAGGTACTACCTCATCTTGAATGTAAACTAACCGAATACACAAATTACCTAGCAGAAAAGCGTTCAAAGTGGAGTAACTAAACACGAGTCCACAAATAGCCACCAGTCAACGGGAAAGGAGCTCATTCAAACAGTCGGGTGCAGGTGACGTTGAGAACTGGTCAAACAATACAAAGAAGGAGAGTTTTAGTAGATAAGCAATGATAGTTATGCAATGTGCGATGAAAACCAGCAGGCGCGCACGAGTTGAACATGAATTGTTGACGGAGCGTGCTGTCGTGTTGTCGTTGCCGTTTTAGTTATCGTTTGTGTAAGTCGTGTGCATGGCTTACTGGGCCTTTGGTTCATGCTTGTTTCTTGCTTCCTTTTACAGGACTGTTGTTGGAACCCCTACTTCGGAAGAACACTGTTCCCCGGTGTCTCCACGTGGCCCCAAACTTGGTCCGCAGGCGTAATGGACAGCCAGAGTGAAGACGGCCGGCGTGCATGTTACATTTTGGCGACCCTGCCAGGATGAAAAAAGAAGTGCCAGGATAAAAGCGGAAGTGTGATAAAAAAAGAGGTATCAGGATCAGCAGAAAAGTGTAGAGATAAAAATAAATGTAAAAATAGAAGTTCCAAGTAAGTGGGCGGTGGGCCCACAGGCACTCTCTGCCCCCTGGCAACATGAACACCGGGGACGGTGCTCAACGAAGAGGGGAGTTGTGTAACGTGTGATCGAAACTAGCAAGCGCGCACAAGTTGAATTTGTATTGCGTAACAGGGTGTGCTGCTGTGTTGTTGACGCCGTTTTAGTTTTAGTTTGTGTAAGTCATGTACATGGCTTACTGGGCCTTTGACTCATGCTCGTTTCTTGTTGTTTTCTTTTACAGGATTGTTGCTGGAATCCCCTACTTCGGAAGAACGCTGTCCCCTGGTGCCTCCACATTGCCCCAAAGTGGGTCCGTAAGTGTAACCGACAACCCGAGTAGAAACAGCCGGCTTGCATGCTACACAGGATTAATTTGGTGCACATTTTGTACGCTAAAATTGTTCTAATTTTGCACAATTGGGTGAATCAACAGAGCAAAATGGCACAGCTCGCGTTTTTCACAAAAAAATCCCATGCAAAATTTACCATACACAGAATGTAAGTAAAATAGATGAAAATTTGACTGAAACTTTTACAGTGTTTGACACATTGGCAAAAAATGCTGCATTCTGTTGGAACCTTTCGAATTTTACTGTTGAGCTTTAGATAGTCGTTACTTCGAGCAAGCTGACATGAAAATGTTTAGTTAGAAGAAGGAAAATAACCGATTATGGAAAAACTGAGATAGAGGTCCAAACCTTTAGTTATCTTGATGGAAACGTCAAGGGGAAGCTCCCGTTTAAACTAACACTTTCCACCTGATTTAAGTCTTGGCTTAAATCGTTAGTTTAACACGGTCGTTTCTGCAACGTCTGCACTGACTGATCCAATCCACGTTCTTGCGATGACCACAGTCTAGGACCCTAGAAAGCAGAAACAAAACGGAAGTTGATCTGCAGTTTAGGTATTTCACCTACACAAAAAGTGTGCTGTCACCTTAACGGTTTTCCGAAGTAGGGGTAGCTACAGTAGCTAGTCCCTTGGTAAACGATTTCATTTTTATGCACCAGGTCATCATCTGTCCACGTCATACATCAGACCAGTTGGACACAGCATCAGCAAAGAGTGCTTGAAATGGTAGACGACTAACTGGTATCCCTAATACATGACTTAACCATCTAAGTCTGTACAAATGTGTACGAATGAACGAAAGAACTAGTTTGACAATCACTAGCAAATACTCGCTCCCTAACCGACTCTTTGCTTACTCGTTGATATCACCTAATACGAGCGACTAAACGCAGACAACGGTGGTCAAATACCTGAAGACAGTTCACGTCTTCTACTCTGAGAGGTTAAGCTTTGCTGCTTTAAAGTAACACTGTCGCCTTATACACACGACCTTTAGGCATCAGAGAGATACCTCTCTGTCGTGAGAGATGTCGCAGATTGGCGAACACCGCCCTAGTCTTGGAAATATGCACTTCTATTTCATCGCATGCACTTCCGCCGCCAATGATTCAACATTCTGAATAAATAAATTGATAAACAACTTCCAGGAATTCATTAGCTGGCAATAAATCTACGTAATCACAACAATTTTGCAGGAGCACTTTGCATTTCAAGACTGCAAAGCGCCTTCTGAAATATTTAACGGAACGCGAAGTAGCATCTAGCATTGTTTGTGCTGCTTGGAAAGTGCCAAACAGCAACACCTTATCGTCAGCATACTTAAGATCAGTCAGCTTTCCACCAGGCAGAAGGTCTACACCGATATCTTGTGAATGTCGGAGACAGTCCTCCATTATTTCGACAATGACGAAATTAAACAAAAATGTTGAAAGGGGACAGCCTTGACGAACGCCGCTTCTGGTGCTGAAGCTGTCAGACAGCTCACCGTAAAACCTAACCTGAGCCGAAGTATGGGTGTAAAGTGCAGACAGTATGTTCACATACTTGGTCGGTACACCCCTACGGCACACACCCTACGGCATTGGTTCAGTGAACGAGAACGGTGATCGTCTGCTCCGCCTGTGTGCTACTCACGAGCTGGCTATCACGAAAACCCGATTCCAGCTGG